>MJUU01064831.1:151488-170419 GCA_002080025.1 Modiolus philippinarum
GGGGGGGGTCGGAAGGCATTTTTTAAAAGGACAAAAGGACCCACCATGCATAAAATTTAAATTTGTTTGTCTCATTGCTTCTTCAGTGCAAGTCTCCAATATACCCCACAACCCATCAAATTTAATTAAAGTGCCTTCCGAAGTTGAGGGGGACTTGGAGTACCCCCGGTGTCCGTGTCTACGTCCACATTTAGGTATATATCTTGGTAACTATGAAGGGTAGGATCATCATACTTTGCATGCAGATGCATATTGGGCTATCTCACAGCCTTCAAGAAAATTAGGTCTCTTTGACCTATATTTTCCACTTGAACGACTTACATTCACGTTTATGTCCGAGTTAGATCTCAGTCACTATACACAGTAGGATCATGTAACCTTGCATATGCATAAACAATGAAGGGATACAGTACAGCCAGAGACTTAACATGATAAATCACTGTGATAGACATATCACTCTAAATTTATAAATAAATATATCTTTTTTCCTGATTGATCTATCCACATAATTTCTTTTGCATGTCAAGTGGTAGAATGCATCACTCTAAATGCAAAAGAAAGCATTTTGATAGATCAAACAGGAAATAAAATATACACATTTCACCCAGCAGAGTGATACATCTATCACAGTGATTTATCACGGTAAGTCTCTGATGGTGTGTCATCATCCAGGTAAAATTAGGTCACTGACCTATATTTTCCGCTTGAACGACTTGCATTGAAGTTTACGTCAGAGTTCAGATATCTGTCACTATACATGGTAGGATCACATAACCTTGCATATGCATGCATCTCTGGTGGTAGGTCAGCATCCTGGCAAATTCAGGTCACTTTGACCTATATTTTCCGCTTGAATGACTTGCATTCAAGTTTACATCCGAATTAAGATCTGTCACTACACATGGTAGTATCATGTAGCCTTGCATATGCCTGCATCTCTGATGCTAAGTCAGCATCCAGGCAAAATTAGGTCACATTGGCCTACATTTTCTGCTTGAATGACTTTCAAGTTGATGTCCGATCCAAATCTCAGTCACTATACATAGTAGGATCAAGTAACCTTGTACATGCATATGCATCTCATGGTAGGTCGGCATCCTGGCAAAATTAGGTCACTTTGACCTATTTTGCAAAATTATATTTTCCGCCTGAAATACTAATATTTTAGTTTAGGTCGGGGTTCAGATCTGTCACTGTACATTGTAGAATCATGTAACCTTGCATATGCATGCATCACTGACAGAAGGTCAGCATCCTGGAAAAATTAGGTCACTGACCTAAATTTTCTGCTTGATTGACTTGTATCCAAATTTACTGAAGAATTCAGATCTCAGTCACTGTACATGTTAGGATCAAATAAACTTGCATATGTATGCATCTCTGACAATGTGCCATAACGAGGCAAACTTTGTGATCGTTGATTACCTATGTTTTTTAATTTTCTGGGATCAGATCCCCCATCAACAAGCAGCTTGAAAATTGTGAATTTATTTGGAATTTGCTTTAAACAAATTTGATTCTTAAAGCTTTTCAGTCTATTTATCAAAAGTATATTTGTCTTTATACAGGGAAAGAAAGGCGGGAATGAACCTAAGAAAGCTGTGATTTCACCACAGAAACGCAAGGCAGTTGAAGAAAGTGACGACAGTAGTGATGATGATGATGACAGCGGTAAGAGGGAAATTTAAAATGAAACTCAATTAAAAAATGATTTCTGAAATCTAGGCATTTCATCATATATAGTAGTTTCAGTATATTTAATGATTGATTTTACTGGACTTCACATTTATATAAAAAATTGTCAGATAGGCAAAAGTTGGCTTTTTGAATTTCTAATGTTTCTTTTTTGAGTGCTGTACTCTTAGAATTCATGTGAATAAATAGTGTCAAAAGAACAAAATTTATGATGATTTGTGGGGAGGGGTGCTAAACAAGAATAAATGTACATTTATTTTGTTATTTTCTTACTATTGAAGATGATGAGCCAGTCACAAAAGTCCCACAACAGAGTCCCAAGAAGGCAAAAGTTGCTGCCCCAGCTGATGAAAGTAGTGATGATGACTCTGAAGACTCGGGTATGGTGATATTTATAAGTTGATCCTACTTAGTTAAGAGAGTGAGTTACAGTTAATGTCTTTTAAGATGCAAAAGATGTCTCAATTTTATAGAAGTACAAGAAATGTACTAGTGAAGGTCTGGAATTTTTATCAAATTTGTACTTGATCCAATATGCTGTTAAGTGGGAAGATAGTTTAGCATTGTACCCTTTGGGAAATGTACCCTTTTAGAAAACATTCATAGATCTTCTTTGAAACTGGTGAGGGAATTGGAATAAAACTTGGCCACAATAGTCTTTAGGTTGTCCTATGCAAAAACGTGTTTTTCAGGCTTATGCTTTATTCAAAGGAACAAGGTTTTAACATTTGACTTTTATAGAAAAAAGAAGGGAAACAGGGAATGTGTCAAAGACACAACGACTTAAAGGGGAGTAATAACAACTCAAAGCCACCATAAGATTCTTCTATAGGAACACTGATAGATCATCTCCTTAACCAAACTTGGTCACAATAGTCTTAAAGTGGTCCACTTCGAAAAAGGTGTTTTTCTGAAGGATTAGTAATTATTTCTCACTTGTTACGTCTCTTTCTGTACTATATTTTAGAAAGTTGTTTATTGTTTAATAAATAGATGAAGATGAGCCTGTTCCAAAAGTGACACCTAAAGGGAAAAAAGCCCCTCCAGCTGGTGACGATGATGACGAAGAAGATGATGATGAAGACGACGAAGATGATGACGACGATGCATCAGGTATGAGATATATACATATTGTAAACATTTGTGACATTATTTGGCCCTTGCTCCATACTCTTTTGAGATATCCTAACAGAAAAAATCTTGATAAAGCGGCCTATATGAAAGATAAACTGTTTATAAATTGAAAAATGATATAATGTAAATGTATTTATTTTCATGGAAGCTTATTTTCGCAGTTTATGAAAGATCAACATATTTGCAGGTAGTGATGGGCAATCGGAAATGTTTCAATTAATAATCCATTATAATCTGACAATGAATAATTTTTACAGATTTTCCAAGTTTAAGTGACTTTATAATGTTCTTTCTATTGCCAGCAAGTGCTTTTGTGGTCCATTTCATTTTAAAAGAATTAAATTGAATTATTCATGTTATTCTGAAATAGCATTCTACAAACTGATTTTTCAACATCACATGTACTATTTTACAACTACTAAAGAATTTCAAGAGAAGCACATTATACTGAAAACAAGAATAATCTTGAATGTTGAAATCATGATACTAAAATGGGCACTTTGTATAGTTGTGAAATATATATTATCCGATTAATTTATTATCAAATTTTATAATCGATTAGTAGTATCGGAAGCCTATTTCGATTAGATCTTCCGATAAATCAGAACATCACCATTTGCAGGTATCAATTTTCAAGGTTTTTCAGTGTTAAAAAGGTCTTTTCTACATGAAAATTCACTTTCACAGGTACTTTTTTTTGCGTTCCAGAGCCAACCACGAAAATAGCGAAAACTAATGATGGCAAAGACTGCATGTACAATGACCAAAACTTCGGTAAAAACTGAGATATACTATGCTAAATACATTGATCTAAAATAAAAACATGAAACGACTTATTAGTTATGCAATCTTTGAATATTTTAAATATTTTAACCTATCTATTGCAACAGATGATGAAGCAGCAAAACTACCTGTGAAGCAGACTAAAAAACCTGCTCCAGTTGCCATGGAAGCAGATGAAGATGAAGATTCTGAGGAGGATGATGAGGAGGAGGATGACGATGATGAAGATGATGAGGAGGAGGATAGTGAAGAAGACTCTGGTATAATTTTGGTTCCATGCATTTACACATTAAGTCATATCCAAAATATAGTCAGAACTTATGTAGATGAAACTTGTCATAAGAATTGAATAGTATACACCTATTTACTGGCTATGAGAACAATATCAAGTTTATGTTTTCCAGAGACACAACTAGTTGGTGTCGAGGGAAACCATAAACTTGCTATTGTTCGAATAGCCTGTAAATAAGTGTTTAATTGTAACGAAAGCAAGCATCAAAGGTATCAATGTGACGTCATCAGTACATAGTTCATCATCCTATTTAATGACCAGTAAATAGTTCACCGTCCTATTTAATGACCAGTAAATAGTTCATTACCAGTCAATAGTCCTTGAAACTAATGACCGGCAAATAGTCTGTTTGTGACAAGTATGAAAAATAGTAAACAATTTATATAGAAAATACATACTGAG
Source organism: Modiolus philippinarum (assembly GCA_002080025.1). Lineage (NCBI taxonomy): Eukaryota > Metazoa > Mollusca > Bivalvia > Mytilida > Modiolidae > Modiolus > Modiolus philippinarum. Next base: position 155,795 of record MJUU01064831.1, read on the forward strand.
GTATAATAAAATGTGATAAATTGATCTTCAATTACGGTCAACCAACTAAAATCAATAATTGAAACTACCACTCGACAGAAATCCTGCTGTTGTCTAATACTAAATAAAAAAGATGGCTTTTTATAATGATAGAATTTGCCTTTATAATTGTAAATTAGTCTTACAGTATCAATGTAAGAAGTCTTTTTAGTATTAAATATACAGGAAATTTGTAATCTACTATCAATCGATGGATCATCAGGACAACATTAGCCATTACAATCACTTTAGTCAATCTAATTTGTATAATGTCGTCAGTTATCATTGGTGTTCAAGCTTCAGGAGGAGGACGTCATTACATTTCTTCATACTTACATGTATCTAGTTATTTATCTCAATGATTTGAAAAGAACATGTTTATGTCTTCATGACCATAACTTTTTCAAGAATTTATTTTCAATCTGTACTTCTTAGAACAAGGCATTCAGGAATCATGGAGACATCCACTTTTTAATCACTTTTTTGATAATGAACATGAACAAACAACTTGAAAGAACATGTGTTTTGAAATTTAATTTGGTATCTACTGATAAGAACAGTTACCTGTTACTTTATTAGAACTATATGACCTTCAAATTGAATAGAACTTTAAAAAGCCAGAATGCAAGAGGAAAAAATCAGTGTTGCACACCAATTTTCATTATTGGAACACCAAATATAACGCCCTCTCTCATTGGATTTAATATGCAAGAATATGACAATAGTCTCTTTCTACTTTAAAGTCCAGAACATATAATGCACTAAAACTGTCGCAACTTCACTTGATGTTACTAAGAAAACACATTATTTTGTTACATTTAATAATCAGAAATTGTGAAATCTGTTTATTTTATTTACAGATGAGGAAGAAAAGCCTCAGGTTAATGGAAAAAGAAAACAGGCCAAACAGAAGGAAAAGGAAGGGAAAAAGCAAAAAATTGAAGAGGAAACAGGTTTGTTATTTTCAGTAGCAAAGTTAACTCGTGGAATGTATTTATTGCCCCACTTTATAGTAGTTTGGGGTACCTTGATTCCTCTTGTTCATCTTCTTAACACTTTGGTGTCAGAATGATTACTTGAGTTCCCTTTGAAGTAGAAATTAAATATTTGGGACAATGTTACCCTGTTCCATTGTCAAGTCCACTTTTAAGTTATTGCTTCCAGAGTTATTGCCCTTGAATTGTGAATTGTGCAAACTCTTGGCTGTTCCAGAAATATTTGTATAGGGGGTCGGAAGGCACTTTTTAAAAGGCCCCACCATGCATAACATTTTAATTCATTTGTCTTATTGCTTCTTCAGTGAAATTCTCCAATATACCCCACAACCCATCAAATTTTAATTAAAGTGCCTCCCCCTACAATTATTTCTGGAACAGACCTCAGCAAATTTAATGGTTTCCATGTGAAAACTCTACTTTATTTTCTTTAAAGATTTAATATTTTGGGACAATTTTACTATCCCGAAAATACAGTTTGTTTTTTTATCTGTGATGAGTTGTGTGCTCTCTAGATATTGGCTTTGAATTATGCAAAATCTGCAAATTTTATGTTTTTCCTTATGATATTTTGAGTTTTTCTCGACTTAGTTTTCAAAAACATTTAAGGACAATATTACTATCCATAAAATCCAGTCAAGATCAATATTCACAAGGCAGTTTTTGTGCTCCAGAGTTATTGTCCTTGAATTGCAACAAAATCTGGAAGCAAATTATTATGTTTCCATTTGACAAACTTGAGTTTGCTACAAATTTGAAGTCTGGTTTGAATATTTAGGGGACATATAAATATCCATTAAATATTGTTTTATAAATTGTGTCACATATGTTGGAGTCCTATCCAAGATGGTCATCAAAAGGGAACATGTTAAGATTGGATCCAGTGGGATAACAGGTTTAAAGATCTCTGGATCTGAAACAAAATACTTGTATTTCAATGTAGGCCATAATAGATTCTCGGGAATTATTAGATAGGTTGAAATTATTTAGCAAGGGGAACACAATTTGATCTCGCAAGATATAATTAATTTAAGGGCATATCCAATAGTTTCAGGGGAGATAATAGCAAACACAAAAGAAGGCAATGTTTTCCGGGAATATTTAACGTCACAGTAATTCCAATTGCTTCCGAGGGAAAGGTCATTTGTAACTTCAAGTTTGGTGGACTTAATGGGTGTTACCGATGGGAGATTAGTTGAATGTTGCATATTTTAATGATTTACTCTGAAACGAACTCGGTGATCTATGTGGTTTTTGAGATTTTCGAGTAGCATATTGTTAGAACTACATGATATCAAAATTTCATAAAATCAACAATATGAGAAGTCTGTAAAATATTATAAACAATTTGTAATGGGGACATTTTATGTCATTTTTACCGTTATAAGGGCTAGATATTCATTGATTTAAAGGAATAGAAATACTCTCTCATATAAAATTATTTCTTTTGTAAATCTTTAAAACCTTGACTTTGTTTTTCTGTCTCTTTGGTATCGATTAGATTGAAAATATTTTATCCATTATTTTTCAAACTAGAACTTGATTTTTCTTAAAAAGCGCAAAAATACTCAATTTTTAACCTCGATTTTCATGGAAACAAGATCGGTGACCCATTATTTTCTTGTCATTTTTGGAATCGTTGGTACTTTTTTCACAATATAACTGAAACTTGTAAAAATGACAAATATAACAAGAAACTGTTGGATATGCCCTTAATACTGATCCTTTTGGAGTTGTTAGAAATTTCAGGCAATATCAATGCCTTTCACATTATACTTAAATCATCTCGAACCAAAAAAGAATTATTTTGCAACTGTTATGATTTTTAGTTGCTCTCTACGTTGGAAATGTTCCTAAAGAAATGGATGCAGCAAAACTGAGGAAGTTATTTGAGAAGAAGGGAATTGTTGTGAAAGACGCTAGAAAAAATCAGTTTAAAAGGTATTTAAAATAGTGAAATATATTCAGAAATTTCAAAATACTTGCATTTGACTAGATTTTGTTGTCTATCAGATAGTCAATACTGTGGTATTTGTTCCCTGCCTCCCATCTTATCAGGCTTATTAGATTGATCTCTCCTAGTTCATGATGAAACTTCAATCCAGTTCTGCTACTGAAAATTGCTGACGATTGTAATCCAACTCTGAAACTAGGAGAAGGAAACCCAAATCTCGGAAGGAACATTGTATTAAATGCATTTAATAAGTTTTAAAAGCACATTTTGGGAATGGATATGATGGGATTTCTGAGATGAAAAAAAATTGATGACAAACATTTTACATTATTGAAGAAAGTGTTGGTTTAATCAAGGAAAAAAATGATGAAAGATAACTTTTGCAAGCAGCTCTGATATATAAAAGATAATATAGGTATGGTATAAAGGTGTGCAGCAAAGGTAGAAATGCACTTTTCACTTATAAGTTAACATTTTTCTTAAGCTATTGAGATTTGACAATCCAGCAGGTTAGTAAGCTAGGTTCAAACTCGTTCATCTTTGGCGCCATGGGTCTAGCATGCTCCACTCCACAAGATAAAGGCCATTTACATAAAAAGGATATTTAGCATATTTCTATATTTCTGAAAATTTGTAGTCAGTTTTTTTGGTTTTTTTTAACGAAATAAGTGTGAATGGTAGGGATAAAAAAAATTAATAATTTAAATTGGGCCAATGAGAGATGATAGGTCAGATTTTGCAGATATTTTTAAACTCTTACAAAGTTGATGATAAATATGCCAATAAGTACAATGTGTTTTTTATGATGAAGAGTAAAGTGTTTAGCTAATGATGACGCCATGTCGTGCACCACGCTGATTTAAAGTATGATTGATCACGACTTTCACCCTCTTGTCTGAAGCTAAGTCAACCTAGTGTCATACATGTGATCTCCTCATGGGAGCATGTGATTTTCTCCCTGATTTTAAATGACTTTTTTACCCTCCAGAAATTTTAAAATCTCTAAACAAAAATAACAAAATCAAAACAAGCACCAAGTCCCCACGCGATATTTAGCCAGCAGTCACATGATCAGTCATCATTTGTAAAGGATTCGAGAGTATCTGGTGAAGTTTATATTATTTATGGCCAGTAGTTTTCACACTTTTGCTTAGAGTTATTAGACTGTTTGGTCAAATCAGCTGGCAAGTTAAATAAATATGTTATGAAATCTAATCATTATGTATCTTAAGAAATGAATTAAAGTGTGAATTGTGGACATGGAATCATATCTTTAAATTTTCCAGAAACTACTCTCTTCAAAAGACAATATTTGCCAAAACTTGTTGATTGCATGGGGCAAGTGAAAAGGTATGCACATTGTAAAATGTGCAGCTCAAATACTAGTATTTTTATATGTTGAATTTAAGAAGCATGTCAATGAAAATCTCCTGAATTTTACCAAAAACCAGGAAATTTTTCAAAAACAATGGGTGCATCATATTGACTAAAACTGCATATGGTGAAATAAAAAATACATCACGAGACATTTAGATTTAAGCAGAAAGGCAGTGAATGAGGAACAAATTTAAGTCTGGCTTAAGTTAGTCATGCTATGGTGTCACAGAGCTGCCAACCCTCCTGGTTTTGGCGAAGCCTACCGATTTTCGGTCCCACTTCCCGCCCTCCTGTTGTTCCCTTTTCTCAGGAATTTTGTTTCCCGTGAAATTCCTTTAAATAACGTTTGTTTCGTTTTTCCTTTTATACCGGATCTAGAAAATAATTGATGGAACGGCATGCGTATCCTCCACTGTAAATAAATGCAATAACCTTGTACTTTGTTGGGAGGGTAAATGTAAAAGCTGTAGAAAATGTCAAAAGGTGATGCTGAAGATAGCAACCGCAGCAGTGCTTATTCAAAAGACAAAATGAGTAACGGCTAATCAAATATAAACTTATCTTATTCATCGAATTCCGGTGCTTGGAAGCGTTATTTGAAGGGTCACTCTAATAAAGACAGTAATTATCTTACAATTTTAGGAGCCTCCCTCCAAAATATTGAAAACTCCCAAAAAAGTTTTACTGTTCTCCCGATGATAAAAAAAAAATGGGGTTGGCAGCTCTGGTGTCAATATACATGTAGTTCTAAATTGTGGTGGCTAAATATTCCAAACTGAAATACATTTATCTTCAGTTTAGAAATTTGATTTATCTTCAAACATTGACAACCAACCCCTTCAACCTGTTAAAAAGGAAATGGTAACAAAAAAAAATGTTTTCCTAATCAATGATGAAACTTTAATCCAGTTCTGCTGCTGAAATCTGGTGACGATTGCAATCCAACTCTGAGATTGGGAAAATGATTTTACCATGTAACAGTACTGTGTATAGCTGGCAGGAATGAGATCCTTATATTTTTGCATGGATCTTATCTTGTATAGTTCCATTAATAATTTGCACTTGCTCTTATGCTAAATTTAGGTGATTTTTTTCGGGTCAACCACATCCTGAACTTGACTTGAAATGGTTGAACTCGAAAAAATGGGAAGGGGTTAAAAAAAATTTGTTTTTCATTGGCAAGTCTGAATCAGACAGCTACATTTGTATACTATATATATATATTTTTTTTTTCAATTCATTCAAAGATTAATTTATATGAAACTAAAATACATGCATTTTCTGCAAGTTTTGAATACATTGGATGTGACAGATTTTTTTTTTCAATTCAAAGATTAATTAATATGAAACTAAAATACATGCATTTTCTACAAGTTTTAAATACATTGGATGTGACAGTACAGTGAACTATTTTGCACAATCAGATGATTGAATTTACCAGAATGTGCAGCTATCAATCAAGATACAAATCCTCTTGTCAGATAACACTTGATACCATTTTGAAGCAATATTTAAGAGTAGCGTGCTGATGATGACAGTATGTCGTGCACCACTCTGAAGAAAAGTATGACTGATCACGACATTCACCCTCTTGTCTGAAGCATGAAACGGACAAGTCGGCTTGTTTAGATTCTCATCTTACCTGATGTAGAAATATGTGGCATATGGAAGGCTTTTATTTTTGTCTTGTTTAAAAATCAGATATCATTTTGACGAAAATAAAGCCTTATCGGTTATTTAGGCAGGCTCTAAAAATCATTTTCCCAGTTCTGATTATAAGTTAATTTGTAGTTAAGAAATTAAACGTATTTAGAAGGTCAATTTAAGTGAAGTGAGCTTTGTTGAGAATCGACTTATACATTTCAAATGGATCAATATTCAGAAAATACTACATAGAAAAACCTGCAGTTTGACTCTGAATCTTTTTTTTTATATAAGAAAAATACTCAAATTTGTTGCACTTAATTCAAGTTTATCTGTAACCTCATAAAGTATGGTATTGCATATAACTACACTGCATTCACCACTATTTATATTGAGCCCTCTTTAGTTTTAAGATTCGTGAACTTTCATCATTACTTTGCATTGTCTTAGTGCTTTGAGATTTAAGGTAAATGTGTTTTACATGTTTAGGTTCATTCAAAAATAGTTCTACTTGATGATGACACGATGACGAGGCTGACTATGTCCAGTACATCACAGAGTTGTTTTAACAATGTGACTGCTACGAGGACATGGGGTCTGATGCCAAACCGAGGCATTTGTCTGAAAGAGTGTATGACACTTTACATAGTCATTAAAACCAAGATTGCATTACAGTCTGATCATTTAAGTGTTATAAATGATACATTTCCCTCCATTTGAGCACCTTTTGTATTTTGGCTTGAGAAATGTGGTAGCTTCATCAGATAACACTTAGTGGCTTGATTTCTCAAAATATCATTTATAACAGGAAGCTTTGAACTGTCAGAGGAAATGTCAAGGTACAAGGAAAAATCGAAAGATACATTAATCGGCTCAAAATGGCTACAAATATGTAAAGAAACTTTTTCAAATGAATGCTACTTCAAAGTAAATGGTAGGAAATGCACCACTAGTAAATATTCCTTTACATTCTCGCTCTTATATTGAAACTTGAGTGAGTGCTGCCACCTACTGATGACTGATATAGCTAAATGCAGACAAATTCCCCAATGTATTTTGTTTAAGCATAGATGTTATACAGAAAGTAGTTTGGAAGCTGAGGGTGTTAATGATCAAAAGTCATTCAGGACTAAAATATTTAATTGAAAAAGTGCTTCAATGATGAAAACCCTTTTTGGACTAGAGTCTATGACTAAGTATTGGATGATCTTATTTTTACCGGATTCTGAGAAGCACACCATTGATTGACATTATACTATATAACTTAAAATTGTTGTTGATACTGATATATTGATTGAGCAACAAAAGATGGCAATCACTATCTTTTACATTTGTGTGTTGTGTGATTCATAGGTCACTCACTGGTTGTCTTGTGTACTTTAGACTGAAATTTGACTAATGTTTTTGGCATCAGTTGTAAAATATTCATAGACTTGGCTATTGAGTAACCATTGTTTATTTTTAACATGGATTTGGAATATTTCCAATATTGGAAAGACTTTTCTGGATTTGGCTCACAGAGTATTGTAATTATATGGCTTGAACATAAGAATTATAATTTTAAAGAGCAACTAAGTAGATTTTGTTAATTTGGAAATCTTGAAAAAATAGGTCAAATCTTTGAATGTTTTACACAGTTTCTGTACAAATTCAAGTTTGATTAATACCATGTGATGGTTAACTAGCCTTAAATTGGGTCACTTTGCTTCAGTGATGAAAACCTTTTTTGGACTAGAGTCTATGACAAAGAATTGAATGATATTTCTTTTACCGGATTCTGAGAAGCAATAAAATATGGCCTATGGTAGTCACTTTTTGTAATGTACAAATTTGGATTCGTGCCATGTAAATTTATGCCATATCTGTGATCATGTTAATCGTGAAATTGAATGATATTTCTTTTACCGGATTCTGAGAAGCAATAACATATGGCCTATGGTAGTCACTTTTTGTAATGTACAAATTTGGATTCGTGCCATGGAAATTTATGCCATATCTGTGATCATGTTAATCGTGAAATTTTTAGTTCGCCTCAACGAAGTTGACCTATATTTTCCGCTTGAGTGACTTACATTCAAGTTTACGTCCGAGTTCAGATCTCAGTCACTGTACATGGTAGGATCATTTAACCTTGCATGTGCATGCATCCCTGATGGTAGGTCAGCATCCAGGCAAAATTAGGTCACTTTGACCTATATTTTCTGCTTGAGTGACTTGCATTCAAGTTTACGTCCCGGTTCAGATCTCAGTCACTGTACATGGTAGGATCATCTATCCTTGCATGTGCATGCATCTTAGGGGGTAGGTCAGCATCCATGCAAAATTAGGTCACTTTGACCTATATTTTCCGCTTGAGTGACTTACATTCAAGTTTACGTTCGAGTTCAGATCTCAGTCACTGTACATGGTAGGATTATCTAACTTTACATGTGCATGCATCTTTGACAGTAGGTCAGCATCCAGGAAAAATAATGTCACTTTGACCTACATTTTCCGCATGAGTGACTTACATTCAAGTTTACATCCGAGTTTAGATCTCACTAACTGTACATGGTAGGATCATCGAACCTTGCATGTGCATGCATCTTCGGCCATAGATCAGCATCCAGGCAAAATTAGGTCGCTTTGACCTATATTTTCCGCATGATCGACTTGCATTCCAGTTTACGTCCGAGTTCAGATCTAAGTAACTGTACATGGTACAATCATCTAACCTGGCATGTGCATGCATTTGACGGTAGGTCAGCATCCAGGCAAAAAAATGTCACTTTGACCTACATTTTCTGCATGATTGACTTACATTCAAGTTTATGTCCAAATTCAGTTACTGTACATGGTAAGATCATCTAGCCTTTGTATACATTCATTAGGGATGGTAAATCAGCATCTTGGCCAAATTTGGTTTCTGTGTCTATTTGCCATAACGTTGATTACCTATGTTTATGCATCTTGTGGTATACATTTCTTGTATTGAAAAAAAAACACTCAAAGGCATCTCTAACTGTAAACGACAAATACTAGTACTTATAAAGGAAAATAAACACTTGTAGTACTAAGGAAGCCTACATGTTAAGGGTGCATGTTAAGCGATGGTATAATAACCATCAGCTTTTATGGCATTATGGGGAATAAAATCAACAAAACGGTTTTTATTTATTAAATTTTTTGAGATCAGTCTATTCCAATTAATATCATGAATATACATGTATACTCCCGTGCTTCAATGATGAAAACCCTTTTGGACTAGAGTCTATGACAAAAAGTTGAATGATATTAGTTTTTACCGGATTCTGAGGAGCACATGTACATTTTGTCCAGGTACAAATGTTGAAAGTGTAAAACAGTAAAAGCTCAAGATTTATGAATGAAGCGACTTGATGAATTTTGGAATACAGATTTTGGATATTTTGGGGTTTCCAAGCATTAAATTTTTGATACAACTGTTTATTCAAGAGAGTTGTTGACTACATATTTGTACTCGGTGAAAGTAGTTCAGGAATTATTTCCCTTGAAAATAAGAACACTATGCAATTAAACCTTGCAGGGAATTATGTAGTGCAAAATACTTTTACTTGCACAAGAATTTGCCTGTCCAAAATTAATCTGCCTGCAATTGGCTGTTATTTCCAACTTGGTATACATGTAAAATTTATCAAGAATTACTTCATTGAGCAGATTTTTCCTTGAATGAAAATCAGAAAAATGCAAGCATTATAAGTCTGATAGTAATATCTGATAGTGATAATAGATTTACTGTATATTAATTTTGAGTTTATTTCTATATATGAAATGCATAATTTNTGTCAAGCTTCTTTTTGTGTCCATCTAATTATTGTGTCAAGCTCTTTACTGTGTCCACAGTCACTTTAAACTACTTTTGTTGAAATTTCAGTGGTCGACATGCTGCGGTCGTATCATGCTGCGCTCGGCGTAGCCCTTTATTTCTTGAATGAAAATCGGAAAAATGCAAGCATTATAAGTCTGATAGTAATATCTGATAGTGATAATAGATTTACTGTATATTAATTTTGAGTTTATTTCTATATATGAAATGCGTAATTTTGAATTTTGGCAGAAATAAATTTGGACACAAATAATTTAGTGATGACACAGATGACGAGGCTGACCATGTCATGTTGTATATTTTGGAGTTGTTCTAATTCCTGGTATACTTCATTGATATTGAAGGTGATGCCAAACCGAGGCATTTGTCTGAAAATTTATGTGGTGTCCAAATACATGTAGATCATTAAAATATATAGACAGATCTCAAATTTTATAAATTCAAGAAAAATTAAGCTACCTACAAGAAGATACAAGCGTCATGAAGTGTGGATCATTTTAATATTGAGCAAAAACAAAGTTCAAGCTTTGCACACTCAAATAATTCATATCCATGTACATTTATTTGGAATAAAATATTCAGAGAAATATCCAGAGTAGTAATACAAATGTAATTATTCACTCAAAAACATGTTTATTGTCTAATGAAATTTATTTGATCAGTGAAAACAAATTTTAATTTTGCAGGAGAATTTCATGTCATAATTTGAAACAATTTACATTCACCATGTTCACATTAACAAAATTTGTATTATTCTACAGATTTGGATATGTTGACCTTGAAAACAAAGAAGATTTGGAAAAGGCTTTAAAACTGAATGGAAAGAAAATAGGAGATGATGAACTGAAAATTGAGAGAGCAAAATCTAGGATTAACGATGGTACACCCAATAAATCTAGGGAAAGAGACGGTAATGTACGAGATGACCAAGATACTACATTATTTGTGAAAAATCTTAGTGACGACACAACTGAAGACGATTTAAAAGATTTCTTCCCTGGGTGTGTTGGAATCAGGCTTCCCAAAAAGGCCGACAGTTCTTCTCACAGGGGGTAAGAAAAAATAAATGCATATTTATTTTAGCATGTTTGGAAAGTTGGATTATATATTAAAATATATAAGTTGTTCAAGAAAAGAAATGGATACTTGTGCTCAATTTAAGAGATCAAAATCTAGGATTAATGATAGGACACCCAAATTAATTGAGCCAAGGTTTTGCTCAGTGGTCTAAAACTAATGTGAAATTAGTAAGGGCTATTCCATTAAAATGTATGTGGGTGGGTAGGAAGGGACTTTCAAAATACCCCCCACAACCATCAACCTTTTTGTAGAAAACTGAACATACAAATAGTGGCCACAAGGTGAGAATGACCCAGGACCAATGACCAAAAAAACTTCCCTTCCTACCATATCAAAGTTTTTAGAGAAACTACATTTATATATTTGGCGGCTGTATTTTAAATGTTGCTTGAAAGAATTTGTAGAAGAAATTGTTGACCATAGATTTGTTCTTTTTCATGTGAAGATTTGCTTACATTGTTTACAAAGAAGTATCTGAAGTAGAAAAGGCTCTGAAGGAGAAGCAGGGATCAGAATTGGATGGAAATGCTTTGTTTCTTGACAAGGCAGGAGGTGCACCTAAAAGGAAGTTTGATGGTGGTGGAGATGGAGGTATTTCTATTATACAAGATTCTAATAGTCTCGCATATATGATTAATTGCATGATTACAGTGTTTTTTCAACTTTTTATGCCCCCGCCGCTAGGTGGCCGGGTGCATTAAAGTTTACCTTGATCCGTACGTCCATCTTCTTGGTTTCCGGATGATAACTTGAGTATCCTGCATCGGATCAAAACCAAACTTGGTCACATGCTTACTTATCACCCAAGACAGAACCCTATCGATTTCCGGGTCGGTACCCCCAAGGTCAAGGTCACAGTTGCTAAAAATAGACTAAAATTTCAATGAAATTTTGGTTTCCGGATGATAACTTGAGTATACTACATCGGATCAAAACCAAACTTGGTCACAGGCTTGCTTATCACCCAAGACGGAACCCTATCAATTTCAGGGTTGGTACCCCCAAGGTCAAGGTCACAGTTACTAAAAATAGACCAGAATTTCAATAAAATTTTGGTTTCCGGATGATAACTTGAGTATTATGCATCGGATCAAAAGCAAACTTGGTCACTTGCTTACTTATCACCCAAGACAGAACCTTATTGATTTCCAGGTTGGTACCCCCAAGGTCAAGGTCACAGTTGCTAAAAATAGACTAAAATTTAAATAAAATAATGGTTTCCGAACCATTTCTTGAGTATTCTGCATCTGTTCAAAACCAAACTTTGTCACTTGCTTACTTATCACAATAGACATAATCCCATAGATTTTAGTGTTGATACCCCCAAGGTCTAGGTCACAGTTGCTAAAAATAGATTAGTATTACATATAAGACTGTTTCTCAGATTATTTGTTGGAACTACACTTTATATCAAAACCAAACCAGTTCTAGTGCCTATTTATCACAGGAGAAAGATCCTTTTTATGCCCCCGCCGCTAGGCGGTCGTGGGCATTAAGGTTTACCCTCATCCGTACGTCCGTACGTCCATCTTTTTGGTTTCCGGATGATAACTTGAGTATCCTGCATCGGATCAAACCCAAACTTGGTCACATGCTTACTTATCACCCAAGACAGAACCCTATCGATTTCCAGGTTGGTACCCCCAAGGTCAAGGTCTCAGTTGCTAAAAATAGACTAAAATTTCAATGAAATTTTGGTTTCCGGATGATAACTTGAGTATACTACGTAACCCTATAGATTTCCCGGTTGGTACCCCCAAGGTCAAGGTCACAGTTGCTAAAAATAGACTAAAATTTCAATAAAATTTTGGTTTCCGGATGATTACTTGAGTATTCTGCATCTGATCAAAACCAAATTTGGTCACTTGCTTACTTATCACAATAGACATAATCCCATAGATTTTAGCGTTGATACCACCAAGGTCAAGGTCACAGTTGCTAAAAATAGATTAGTATTACATATAAGACTGTTTCTCAGATTATTTGTTGGAACTACACATTATATCAAAACCAAACCAGTTCCAGTGCCTATTTATCACAGGAGAAAGATCCTTTCTAATAATATTTGATAAATATATATTGTATATAGTTATGCCTTTAATAATTTATGGGTTTCGATTGCAAGGAGGCGGGGGCATCCGTGTCCCATGGACACATTCTTCCATTTTTTTTTTAAAGTGCCTGTGCCTTTTCATTTGGGAAAATTTATCGAAATAAATGATAAATTGGGAATTTTTTAAATGCTTACACATGTAGCCTTTTTGTACTGAACTATAGTTAAGACACTGGTATTTCAATTCATATTTGACAGAATTAAACTTTCTCTGATCAGGGACAGCCACAACTCCTTTTTTATCACCATCAGAGTCGGAGTGAAATTCAGACTCGTTTTTAAAGATTTCAATAATGAGGCTACAATTGGCTTCTTTGTAAACGATGTATATTTACCGCTCAGTGTTGGCAGTAGCAAACATTCTGCATTAGCCAACATGGCTAATACCCCCAAATTTTCATTAGCCACATTAAAAAATCTTTAGCCACTAAAAAATAATTACACAAAATATTTCTCTTTCATGTTTTTCCTCTTAATTCATTTTATCCGCTAGTGTCTTAGCAATGAAGATGTTTTTTTCTTCTATATCTTCATACCCTTTCTCGATGGTAACTTCAGTCAGTAATTGTAATGTTATTTGAATCTGCTTTGAATGCTGGGACCCATTTTTATACGCCTGTCTTTGACGGGACGTATTATGGTATACCGGTGTCCGTCCACACGTCGTACTCTAACTAGAGAACGCTTTGAGCATTTTTTTTTTGAAACTTTGCAGGATTGTTTGATATGACGGAAGAAAGCTCCCTATCGTTTTATTATGTCGTATTTTTTGTTCCTGATTTATGGGACTGATTATTTCATAAAAGCTTGAAATAGCAATTTTCGTCCACATGTCGTACTCTAATTAGAGAACGCTTTGAACATTTTTCTTGAAACTTTGCAGTATTGTTGGGTATGACAGAAGAAAGCTCCCTATCGTTTTATTTTGTCGTTGGATTTTTTGTCCAGAGTTATAAGACTTTGATTATTTCAAAAAAGCTTGAAATTGCAATTTTCGTCCACATGTCGTACTCTAATTAGAGAACGCTTTGAACATTTTTCTTGAAACTTTGCAGGATTGTTGGGTATAATGACAGAAAGCTCCATATCATTTTATTTTGTCGTTGGAGTTTTCGTGCCAGAGTTATGGGACTTTGATTATTTCAAAAAAGCTTCAAATTGCAATTTCCGTCCACATGTCGTATTCTAACTAGAGAACGCTTTGATAATTTTTCTTGAAACTTTGCAGGATTGTTGGGAATAATGAGATGGAGCTCCCTATGGTTTTATTTTGTGGAAGGGTTTTTCGTTACATAGTTATGGGATTATTTTTTTTTTTAAAAGCATGAATTACCATTTCCGTCCACACGTCATATTCGAGCTAGAGAACGCTTTATTAATTTTTCTTGAAACTTTGCAAGATGGTTGGATATGATGGAAGAAAGCTCCCTATGGTTTTATTTTGTGGAAGGAGTTATAGGACTTTGATTATTTCAAAAAAGTATGAAATTGCAATTTCTGTCTACACATTGATATTCTCTTTTAAGACATCACTACCCCTAAACCAATATACATTTTTATACGACCGCAAAAATTTTGCGGTCGTATTATGTTATGGCGC
>MJUU01064832.1:25649-40573 GCA_002080025.1 Modiolus philippinarum
AGTGATGGCAAAAGCTCACATGGCCTTTTAGGCCAGGTGAGCTAAAAAACGGAAATTTTGCGGAAAAAGGGCAATAACTCCAAGACCAATTATCAGATATTCTCCAAAATTGCAGGGTGGGTAGATCTCATCATGTTGATCAATTTATCGTATGTCAGATTTTTGATATCTGTAACGGTTTTTGAGTTATTTGCAAAAAAACAGAAATTTACTCCCATGTTCTATTTTTAGTAACAGCGACCATGTTGTTTGGTCAACGGACATAAAAATCACAAACTTTATACCCTGGTGATGATTCAGGCCAAGTTTGGTTAATATTGGCCCAGTAGTTTNAGAGGAGAAGATCTTTGAATAAAAGTTAACGGACGGACGACGGATGCCGAGTGATGGCAAAAGCTCACATGGCCTTTGGCCAGGTGAGCTTAAAAGGGGCTATAACTCCTATATGGGTCGTCAGATTTTTTTCAAAATTGCAAGACATGTAGATCTATTATGCTGACCATTTTTGTAATTTAAACTTTACACCTATCTGCTATCATTTTCAATATATCAGACGAAAAGTAAAAAAAAAAAAAAAATTTCATTATATAAGACGAAAAGTAAAAAAAAAAAAACTGCAATTTTGCAGAAAAAGGGCAATAACTCCAAGACCAATTAATGGATATTCTCCAAAATTGCAGGGTGGGTAGTTCTCATCATGCTGATCATTTTTCCTCCGTGTCAGATTTTTGATATCTGTAACGGTTTTTTAGTTATTTGCAAAAAACAGAAATTTACCCCTATGTTCTATTTTTAGTATCAGCAGCCATGTTGTTTGGTCTACGGACATAAAAATCACAAATTTTAAAGTGCATACCCTGGTGATGATTCAGGCCAAGTTAATATTGGCCCAGTAGTTTTAGAGAAGAAGATCTTTGAATTAAAGTTAAAGAACGGACGGACGACGGACGCCCAGTGATGGCAAAAGCTCACATGGCCTTTGGCCAGGTGAGCTAAAAATGCAAAAATTTTGAAAATTAAACAGACCAGAGGCTCCCAGGAGCCTGTATCACTCACCTGGCTTCAGTTGCCACAATCAAGGTAACATTGTAAGTTATACAGTTGATCTTCAGTTTCTCAAACTTTCGTAGCTCAAACACCTCCAATATCTTGAACTGTTTTTAAAGTCTGATCATGTTTTACTATATTTCTTTGTTGGGCTTTTTTGACAAAAACGTTCTTGCTAAGGACCACTTTCGACACCACTTTTGAAGTTAAGATGTCATTTTGTAAATGGCAGTCAACAAACAATTTTCAACATTGGTTTTGAAGTCGCAACATCAATATCTACTTGGAAATCAAATTATTGAAATCAGACAATGTTGAATTTTCCCGCCTTTTTTGGCAGCCATTTTAAGCAGAGGCTCCCAGGAGCCTGTATCGCTCACCTGGATTTCAGTTGCCACAATCAAGGTAACATTGCAAGTTATACAGCTGATCTTCAGTTTCTCAAACTTTTGTAGCTCAAACACCTCCAATATCTTGAACTGTTTTTAAAGTCTGATAGTTTTACTATATTTCTTTGTTGGGCTTTTTTGAAAAAAAGTTCTTGCTATGGACCACTTTCGACACAAGTTTTGAAGTCGAGATGTCATTTTGTTAATGGCAGTCAACAAACATTTTTCAACATCGGTTTGGAAGTCGCAACATCGATATTTACTTGGAAATCAAATTTCATTGAAATCGGCAATGTAGAATTTTCCCACCTTTTTTGGCGGCCATTTTGAAAATGGCAGTCAACAAACAATTTTCAACACCGGTTTTGAAGTCGCAACATCAATATCTATTTGGAAACCAAATTTCATTGAAATCGGACAATGTTGAATTTTCCCGCCTTTTTTGGCGGCNNTTTTGAAAATGGCTGTCAACAAACAATTTTCAACACCGGTTTTGAAATGGCAACATCAATATCTATTTGGAAACCAAATTTCATTGAAATCGATATGTTGAATTTTCCCACCTTTTTTGGCCGCCATTTTGAAAATGGCTGTAAACAAACAATTTTCAACACCGGTTTTGAAGTCTCAACATCAATATATTTCATTGAAATCGGACAATGTTGAATTTTCCTGACTTTTTTGGCGGCCATTTTAAAAATGGCGGTCAACAAACAATTTTCAACACCAGTTTTGAAGTCGCAACATCAATATCTATTTGGAAACCAAATTTCATTGAAATCGGACAATGTTGAATTTTCCCGCCTTTTTTTGGCGGCCATTTTGAAAATAGCGGTCAAGGAACTATTTTCAACAGCCACAGCATGGCAAACATTTCATCAATTTACACTTAACCTTCATCTCCTATAGTTTTGGAAATAAAAGATGAAAAATACAAAAATTTTAAAAATTCGGTGAAAAAAAGGGCAATAACTCCTACAAGGGTTTATGGATTTTCTTCAAAATTTCGAGGTGGGTAGACCTTGATATGCTGAACATTTTTGCAATTTACACTTGACCTCTATCTGTTAGGGCTGTTCCAAAAAAGTTGGTCTGGGACCCTTTGAAGGCACTTCATATAAATTGCTGTGGGTGGTTGTGTTTTCTTCATCCTTTTGTATTGTACATATGGGGAAGAATTCTATGGGTGGTGGGGGTCAATAAAAAGTGCCTTCAAACCCCCCATGTCAATTTTTCTGGAACAGCCCTTACACTTTTTGAAATAAAAAAAAAATGCAAAAATTTTGAAAATTTAACGGAAAAAGGGTTATAACTCCGAGATGGGTTTTCAGATTTTCTTCAACATTGCAGGGCAGGTAGATCTTGCCATGCTGATCATTTTTACTCCATGTCAGATTTTTGATATCTGTAACGGTTTTCGAGTTATTGGCCAAAAACTGCAATTTACCCCCATGTTCTATTTTTAGCAACAGCGGCCATGTTGTTTGACCTGCCGCCTAATCGAACACAATTTTGAGAAGCCATACTCTGGTGATGATACAGGCCAAGTTTGGTTACATTTGGCCCAGTGCTTTCAGACGAGGAGATTTTTGAAATTGTTGACAGACGGACGACGGACGCATAGTGATGACAAAAGCTCACCAACTTTGAAGAGGACCACCAATGGACTATTGTGACCAAGTTCGGTTCCAATTGGCTGGGTAATTTCAGAGAAGAAGATGTTTGAATGCATTTCACATAGGGTCCATATCTTAAACTATGTTCTTCGTTGGCGGCCATCTTGGATGAGGTATGAACATAAAAATCACAAACTTTGAAGTGGATCACCAATGGGCTATTGTGACCAAGTTTGGTTCCAATTGGCTCAGTAGTTTCAGAGAAAAAGATCTTCGAATGCCTTTCCCAAACTTTGTTAAACTATGTTCCCCGCTGGCGGCCATCTTGGATAAGATGCGAACCTGCTGGACATCTGTAGAAATTATAGACCTCGATAAGCTTAACACTTTTGCAATTCAAACTTACCTCTATCACAAATAGTTTTGGAAATAAAAGAAAAAACGTATAAAAATCGTGAAAATTCAACAAAAAGGGGCTATAACTCCTATATGGGTTGTCAGATTTTTTTCAAAATTGCAGGACATGTAGATCTTATTATGCTGACCATTTTTGTAATTTAAACTTTACACCTATCTGCTATCATTTTCAATATACAAGACGAAAAGTAACAAAAAAAACGGAAATTTTGCGGAAAAAGGGCAATAACTCCAAGACCGATTATCAGATATTCTCCAAAATTGCAGGGTGGATAGATCTCATCATGCTGATCATTTTCCTCTAAGTCAGATTTTTGATATCTGTAACGGTTTTTGAGTTATTTTCAAATAAAGGGCTACGCCGAGCGCAGCATGATACAACCGCAGCATGTCGATCACTGAAATTTCAACAAAAGTAGTTCAAAGTGAATGTGGACACAGTAAAGAGCCTGACATAATAATTAGAAGGACACAAAAAGAAGCATGACACAGTTATTAGCTGGAAACAACTACGGAAAAAATCAACCCTTTTGATCACTTATTGATAAAAAAAACTGTAAGAGCTATGCAAAATATGTTACTATCAACTAACACTTTACATCCATAGAAATTATAAAAAAAAAACTCCATCGAAATCTGATGAAAAATAAAGATTTGACATATTTAGAAAAATTGCATTTTGGCCCCTTTGACCCTTTGTAGCTCGGAAAAGGTAAGAGCTACGCCAAATCCTTTGGCATACCTCTGAAAGCTTAGATCAAGAGGAATCCAAAGAAAAAAATCCCATCAAAATCCGACGAAAAATAAAGCTTTGACATATTTAGAAAAATTGCAATTTTGGCCCCTTTGACCCCTAGTAGCTTGGAAACGGTATATGCCATGCCAAATCTGTTGATATACCTTTGAAAGCTTAGATCAAGAGGAATCCAAAGAAAAAAATCCCATGGAAATCCGATGAAAAATAAAGATTTGACATATTTAGAAAAATTGCAGTTTTGGCCCCTTTGACCCCTAGTAGCTCAGAAACGGTAAGAGCTACGCCAAATCCATTGACATGCTACTGAAAGATTAGATCAAGAGGAATCCAAAGAAAAAAAACCCATCGAAATCTGATAAAAAATAAAGATTTGTAGCTCTTAAACGGAAGAGCAACGCAAATTCCATTGACATACCTCTGAAAGCTTAGATCAAGGGGAATCCAAAGAAAAAAATACCAATGAAATCCGATGAAAAATAGAATTTCTACATGATCTGTAAATTCGCAATTTTGGCCTCTTCGGCCCCTCATAGCTGGGAAAGGAAACAAGTTACCAAAAATCTAATAGCTGAGTGACATATTAATTTTTCACAAGGAATCCATTGAAAAAAACTGCATCAAAATCGGACTTAAAATAAAGAAAATAATTTTTTTTGAGATTAGCCCCTGTTTGGCCCCATTTATCTCGTGAGCGGTACAAGCTATGTGAAATCTGTTGGCATAAATTCGCAATTTTGGCCTCTTCGGCCCCTCATAGCTGGGAAAGGAAACAAGTTACCAAAAATGTAATAGATGAGTGACATATTAATTTTTCACAAGGAATCCATTGAAAAAAACTGCATCAAAATCGGACTTAAAATAAAGAAAATAATTTTTTTTGAGATTAGCCCCTGTTTGGCCCCATTTATCTCGTGAGCGGTACATGCTATGTGAAATCTGTTGGCATATTCCAGATTGGAAATTTCCTCAGGAGCACCCTGAAACAAACCCCATCAAAATCCAATAAATAATAAAGATTCTACAGTCAAATATGTAAAAACACCCAATTTAACTCTTTTTTGGCCCCTAATTCTGAAATGGGTGGGGCCAAAAACTAAAGGAAAAAATGTTTCTCAAGAATGTTCCAAGAAACATCATACTAAGATTTGAAAACAATCCATCCGCTTCAACCAAAGTTATGCTGTCCACAGACACGAAAATACCTAATTTAACCCCTTTTTGGCCCCTTTTTTGCCTCTTTTTCAAAAACGGGTTGGGCAGGGAATGCGAAATTAAAACCCGAGCTTAAGCTTGTGCCAACAAACATCATGCTAAAATTTGGAAACAATCCGTTCACTAGATCCAAAGTTATGCTGTCCACAGACGCCGCCACCAGCGCGACACCATAATACGACAGCAAAATTTTTGCGGTCGTATAAAAACAGAAATTTACCCCTATGTTCTATTTTTAGTAACAGCGGCCATGTTTTTTGGTCATCAGACATAGAAATCACAAACTTTATACCCTGGTGATGATTCAGGCCAAGTTTGGTTAATATTGGCCCAGTAGTTTCAGAGGAGAAGATCTTTGAATAAAAGTTAACGGACGGACGACGGATGCCGAGTGATGGCAAAAGCTCACATGGCCTTTGGCCAGGTGAGCTAAAAAGGGGCTATAACTCCTATATGGGTCGTCACAGATTTTTTTCAAAATTGCAAGACATGTACATCTTATTATGCTGACCATTTGTGTAATTTAAACTTTACACCTATCTGCTATCATTTTCAATATACAAGACGAAAAGTAACAAAAAAAAAAACGGAAATTTTGCGGAAAAAGGGCAATAACTCCAAGACCAATTATCAGATATTCTCCAAAATTGCAGGGTGGGTAGATCTCATCATGCTGATCATTTTTCCTCCGTGTCAGATTCTTGATATCTGTAACGTTTTTTTTAGTTATTTGCAAAAAACAGAAATTTACCCCTTTGTTCTATTTTTAGTAACAGCAGCCATGTTGTTTGGTCTACGGACATAAAAATCACAAACTTTATACCCTGGTGATGATTCAGGCCAAGTTTGGTTAATATTGGCCCAGTAGTTTCAGTGGAGAAGATCTTTGAATAAAAGTTAACGGACGGATGGACGACGGACGCCGAGTGATGGCAAAAGCTCACATGGCCTTTGGCCAGGTGAGCTAAAAATGCAAAAATTTTGAAAATTAAACGGAACCAGAGGCTCCCAGGAGCCTGTATCACTCACCTGGCTTCAGTTGCCACAATCAAGGTAACATTGTAAGTTATACAGTTGATCTTCAGTTTCTCAAACTTTCGTAGCTCAAACACCTCCAATATCTTGAACTGTTTTTAATGTCTGATCATGTTTTACTATATTTCTTTGTTGGGCTTTTTTGACAAAAACATTCTTGCTAAGGACCACTTTCGACACCAGTTTTGAAGTCAAGATGTCATTTTGAAAATGGCAGTCAACAAACAATTTTCAACATTGGTTTTGAAGTTGCAACATCAATATCTACTTGGAAATCAAATTTGGCGGCCATTTTAAAAATGGCAGTCAACGAACAATTTTTAAAATCAATTTTGAAGTCACAAAATCAAGCCCAATTTGGAAACCAAATGTCATTGAAATCGGACAATGTTGAATTTTCCCGTCTATTTTGGCGGCCATTTTGAAAATGGGGGTCAACGAACAATTTTCAACACCAGTTTTGAAGTCGCAAAATCAATATCTATTTGGGAACCAAATTTCACTGAAATCGGACAATGTTGAATTTTCCCGCCTTTTTTGGCGGCCATTTTGAAAATGGCGGTCAACAAATAATTTTCAATACCAGTTTTGAAGTCGCCACATCAATATCTATTTAGAAACAAATTATTGAAATAGGACAATGTTGAATTTTTCCGCCTTTTTTGGCGGCCATTTTGAAAATGGCGGTCAACAAAAAATTTTCAACACCGGTTTTGAAGTAGCAACATCAATATCTATTTGGAAACCAAATTTCATTGAAATCGGACAATGTTGAATTTTCCCGCCTTTTTAGGTGGCCATTTTGAAAATGGCAGTCAAGGAACAATTTTCAAGATCAGTTTTGAAGTCTCCACAGCATGGAAAACATTTCGTCAATTTACACTTAACCTTCGTCTTCTACAGTTTTGGAAATAAAACATGAAAAATACAAAAATTTTAAAAATTCGGTGAAAAAAGGGCAATAACTCCTACAAGGGTTTATCGATTTACTTCAAAATTTCAAGGTGGGTAGATCTTGATATGCTGAACATTTTTGCAATTTATACTTGACCTCTATCCGTTACACTTTTTGAAATAAAAAATAAAAAATGCGAAAATTTTGAAAATTTAACGGAAAAAGGGCTATAACTCTGAGATGGGTTTTCAGATTTTCTTAAAAATTGCAGTGGATAGATCTCATCATGCTGATCATTTTTACTCTGTCAGATTTTTGATATCTGTAACGGTTTTCG
This sequence comes from Modiolus philippinarum, assembly GCA_002080025.1. Classification (NCBI taxonomy): domain Eukaryota; kingdom Metazoa; phylum Mollusca; class Bivalvia; order Mytilida; family Modiolidae; genus Modiolus; species Modiolus philippinarum. The sequence continues at coordinate 33,355 of MJUU01064832.1, forward strand.
AGTTATTAGCCAAAAACTGCAATTTACCCCTATGTTCTATTTTAAGCAATGGCGGCCATGTTGTTCTACAGAGGGACAAACTGAACATCAGTTTTAGAAGCCATACCCTGATGATGATTCACGCCAAGTTTGGTTTAATTTGGCTTAGCGGTTTCAGAGGAGAAGATGTTTGAAATTGTTGATGGACAGACATGCAAAAATTTTGAAAATTGAAACGGAAAAAGGGCTTTAACTCCGAGATGAGTTTTCAGATTTTCTTCAAAATTGCACAGTGAATAGATCTCATCATTCTGATCATTTTTACACCATGTCAGATTTTTGATATCTGTAACGGTTTTCGAGTTATTAGCCAAAAACTGCAATTTACCCCTATGTTCTATTTTTAGCAATGGCAGCCATGTTGTTCGACAGAGGGACAATTTGAACATCAGTTTTAGAAGCCATACCCTGATGATGATTCAGGCCAAGTTTGGTTTAATTTGGCTTAGCGGTTTCAGAGGAGAAGATGTTTGAAATTGTTGACGGACGGACGGACGACGGACGCATAGTGATGGCAATAGCTCACATGGCATTTTAGGCCAGGTGAGCTAAAAAGGGCTATGACTCTGATATGGGTTTTCAGATTTTCTTCAAAATTGCACAGTGGGAAGATCTCATCATGCAGATCATTTTTACCCAATGTCAGATTTTTGATATCTGTTAACTATTTTCGAGCTATTAGCCAAAAACTGCAATTTACCCCTATGTTCTATTTTAGCCATGGCAGCCATGTTTTTTGACCGGCCAACTAATCGAACATAACTTTGAGAAGCCATACCCTGGTGATGATTAAGGCCAAGTTTGGTTACATTTGGCCCAGTGGTTTCAGAGGAGATTTTTTAAATTGTTGACGGACAGACGACAGAGGCAAAGTGATGACAATAGCTCACATGGCCCTTCGGGCCATGTGAGCTAAAAAGACTCCTGATCATTATTTGTACTCTGCCTGATTGTCACTATAAAGTGTGGTGAGTTTGAATTTATCTTTTATTGTTATATTTCTTATTCATATTTGTCAATATTTATTGAAGTTAACAATACAATTTATTTATTGTGCATATTTGTGAATATTTATTGAAGTTAATAATACAATTTATTTATTGTACATATTTTTCAATATTTATTGTAGTTTACTATACAATTTATTTATTGTACATATTTGTGAATATTTATTGAAGTTAACAATACAATTTATTTATTGTACATATTTGTCAATATTTATTGTAGTTTACTATACAATTTATTTATTGTACATATTTGTCAATATTTATTGAAGTTAACAATACAATTTATTTATTGTACATATTTGTCAATATTTATTGTCTTCTGTGTAGAGGTTTTTGTAAACGGTGACTGGTTCATACAATTCTTACAAATTAGTGTTTCTGCCCAAAAATTATTGTACTGCTTTGTTGATGAGTATAACAACACAACCATCTGGGTTATTTGAGGCTTACACTTGACTATTTTCGTGTAACATGTTTGCCGATTTTTATATAATACGCAGTCGTGCTGGAGGATCATTATTTGTCATTTTTGTGACATTTAAACAAAAAATGGAAGAATGTGTCCATGGGACACGGATGCCCCCGCCTCCTTGCAATCGAAACCCATAAATTATTAAAGGCATAACTATATACAATATATATTTATCAAATATTATTAGAAAGGATCTTTCTCCTGTGATAAATAGGCACTGGAACTGGTTTGGTTTTGATATAATGTGTAGTTCCAACAAATAATCTGAGAAACAGTCTTATATGTAATACTAATCTATTTTTAGCAACTGTGACCTTGACCTTGGTGGTATCAACACTACAATCTATGGGATTATGTCTATTGTGATAAGTAAGCAAGTGACCAAGTTTGGTTTTGATCAGATGCAGAATACTCAAGTAATCGTTCGGAAACCAAAATTTTATTGAAATTTTAGTCTATTTTTAGCAACTGTGACCTTGACCTTGGTGCTACCATCCTGGAAATCAATAGGCTTTTGAATTGGGTGATAAGCAAGCATGTGACCAAGTTTGGTTTTGATCCGATGTAGTATACTCAAATTATCATCCGGAAACCAAAATTTTATTGAAATTTTAGTCTATTTTTAGCAATTGTGACCTTGACCTTGGGGGTACCAACCGAGAAATCTATAGGGTACCGTCTTGGGTGATAAACAAGCATGTGACTAAGATTGGTTTTGATCCTATGTAGTATACTCAAGTTATCATCCGGAAACCAAAATTTTATTGAAATTTTAGTCTATTTTTAGCAACTGTGACCTTGACTTTTAGGGTACCAACCTGGAAATCGATAGGGTTCTGTCTTGGGTGATAAGCAAGCATGTGACCAAGTTTGGTTTTGATCCTATGTAGTATACTCAAGTTATCATCCGGAAACCAAAAAGATGGACGTACGTACGGACGGACGTACGGATCAGGGTAAACCTTAATGCCCCCGACCGCCTAGCGGCGGGGGCATAAAAAAGTGCACTGGCAATTTTTAAATTCTCGTTCGTTGTAAAACGACATTATTTTTCTTGTATGCAGTCTTCACACTCAAATTTTAAACTTACAGGCCCTGCAGGCCTGTAAGTTAAAATTTTTACAGGCCCACTATCAATTCTACAGGCCCCCATGACAACGACCCACCAAGTGGCTTCCACAATTCTGGATTTTCACGCACAATATAATAAGATTTAAATGTGTTGCTTAAATAGAAAAAAGAAGTGAAACGGGGAATGTGTCAAAGAGACAACGACCCAAAGGGGAGTAATAACAACTCAAAGCTACCATAAGATCTTCAATGAATGGTGAGAAAACCCCACACCCAATGGCAGGTCGGAGTCGGCCCCTGAATAAAGAGTAATCAAGTTCAGCGAAATAAAGATCATCCTAGACTCCTATAGACATAAATTGAACGAACTAGAAAAAAGACAAGACACACAAAGGCTTAATAAATTTCCTGACTTAGGACAGGCGCAAACCTGCTGCGGCGGGGTTAAACAGTATGCTTAAATAGTATGCTTTATATTTGGATATTATGCATAACTTGGCAACCTTTATCATAATAACTGCAACCTTTATCATAATAACTTGACTAAAGAGAACAAATTCAGCAACTTTTTTCTCAGACAAACATAAGTAATACTGGTAAACCAATCATAGAATTTAGTACAAGTTCTTCATGTTGTAGTACATAGGAGAGGGCTGAAATCGTATCCTGTTATGTTATTTACCAACTATATGTTCTATTGTGCAGTACCTACATGTACTTAATATAATTAGAAAGAAAGGTGAGTGTGTGTGCATGTATGGGTGGATGAATGTCTCTGTATTGATACACTTTTCTAGTTTTGACCAACCATGTTCATATTATCATTTCAGTTGTGACCTATGCAGACAAATATTATTTGAATTTTGGTCTATTTTTGCATATGTTCATATAATTTAATAAATAAACATCTTGTTTTCATTTAATTGACTAAACCTGGAAACGAAATTACATAATCAATCTTCATGTACAACAAGAAGCCTGCAATGGAGTAAAGGAGGAGTCACAGAACTTCTGATTGAGCTATTTGGCGGTCACAAAGCTTTATTTATAGTGAAATATATGCTTATGTGTTTTGTAATAAATTCATTATAGTGCTAATCTGACAGGTTGGTCTGCTACATCTTTGTATTTTTTAACAGTGTGTAAAGTGCATTATACGTTGTCAAAGAAAATAGAATGCCAACATTATTAAATTCACCAGGAAACAATATGTTCCTCACTTATGTAGTTTGAAAAGATTTTTTTCATGTCAGACATTTCTCCCAAAAAGTTTCTTTCCAAGCTACGATTTTGCTTTCCCACAGTATTATTCCAACGACAAAATCTTTAAATGAGTGTCTGAGTTAGTACTGTCATGCCATCAAATCTTGTCAGTCCATCACGATTTTCGTCAGCAAAATCCTTTGGACTGACACTTTTCAATAACTCTGGAACTTCAGGACCATGTTGTACAAGTCTTCAAAAATTAGGGAAGGCATTTAAGTCCAACAATTATTTGAATATAGTGATGCTGAGGACTTATAATTGCTACCTACCATTAAACAGAATATTTATTTATGATACCCCCAAAAAATAACAAATGCATGTCAAAAATAATTGACAGAATGAGAAAAGGATATTTTCCTTACATTAATTTACAACTCAGTCACTAGTTTTACACTGGTGGGTCAATTAACTGGTACCACACTATCTAATGAATATGCAAAATGGATGACCCTCGACTTTACAATAACAATGCAAGTCCATACCACCGGCAAAATTGCAGGGCGGGTAGATCTTGCCATGCTGATCATTTTTACCAATGCTGACCGGGCCATTTTTTTTAACTGTCAGTATATTCGGAAAAAAATTTGTGCTCGGATCGCCGTACATGACCAAGAACGAATGTATTACATAACCTGAACTCCGAATGTTTTGTATTCAAAGGCAGCTGTAAAAAAAATGGAAGAATGTGTCCATGGGACACGGATGCCCCCGCCTCCTTGCAATCGAAACCCATAAATTATTAAAGGCATAACTATATACAATATATATTTATCAAATATTATTAGAAAGGATCTTTCTCCTGTGATAAATAGGCACTGGAACTGGTTTGGTTGTGATATAATGTGTAGTTCCAACAAATAATCTGAGAAACAGTCTTATATGTAATACTAATCTATTTTTAGCAACTGTGACCTTGACCTTGGTGGTATCAACGCTAAAATCTATGGGATTATGTCTATCGTGATAAGTAAGCAAGTGACCAAGTTTGGTTTTGATCAGATGCAGAATACTCAAGTTATCGTTCGGAAACCAAAATTTTATTGAAATTTTAGTCTATTTTTAGCAACTGTGACCTTGACCTTGGGGGTACCAACCGGGAAATCTATAGGGTACCGTCTTGGGTGATAAACAATCATGTGACTAAGATTGGTTTTGATCCGATGTAGTATACTCAAGTTATCATCCGGAAACCAAAATTTTATTGAAATTTTAGTCTATTTTTAGCAACTGTGACCTTGACCTTTGGGGTACCAACCTGGAAATCGATAGGATTCTGTCTTGGGTTATAAGCAAGCATGTGACCAAGTTTGGTTTTGATCCTATGTAGTATACTCAAGTTATCATCCGGAAACCAAAATTTNAATTGACAGAATGAGAAAAGGATATTTTCCTTACATTAATTTACAACTCAGTCACTAGTTTTACACTGGTGGGTCAATTAACTGGTACCACACTATCTAATGAATATGCAAAATGGATGACCCTCGACTTTACAATAATAATGCAAGTCCATACCACCGGCAAAATTGCAGGGCAGGTAGATCTAGCCATGCTGATCATTTTTACCAATGTTGACCGGGCCATTTTTTTTTTCTGTCAGTATATTCGGAAAGAAATTTGTGCTCGGATCGCCGTACATGACCAAGAACGAATGTATTACATAACCTGAACTCCGAATGTTTTGTATTCAAAGGCAGCTGTAATAAAAAATCTTCACGAAAGTCATGTCAAACTCGTTACAAGCTCGTTAATATAATTTGTCAACTTGGATTTGCATTACGAACCGCCATTACAACAAACGCTTAAATGATTAAGACGCTAATTCTGGTTCCCTATTACCGGAAATGTGCTTTTTTTAGGTTGAATCAGTTATCCCATTCCAGAATCAGTTTATTTTGATGTTGTTGAACACATACCAGTTTACTCACAATTCAACATGTTTCACAAAAGATCATTCATTTAAAAATGGAAATATGATTCAGATTTATTTCTACAGGCCCGACGGGCCTATGGAGGCTGATATTTTACACGCCCCACATGTTTTTTACGCGCCTCGGGCATCGGACTACCGGTATATTTCAATGACTGTGTATGTATTTGTGTAGCACCTTGTAGTGTTGATCTTTACATAAAAATCAATAAATGGCTATTTTTAGCACACTACAAATACGGAGATAAATTTATACGTGTGACACATTAAATTGTGATATAATCTTTAATAGAACAAAATACTTGTGGAAATTATACACAGAAGTCAAAAAAATTATCATCGGCTAAAGAGCTAACATTGTGAGTTAGGCTACAAGTAGAGTGTGGCTTCGCCTTACCGTGTAATAGATTTCTACTTGCAGCCTAATTTACAATGTTAGCTCTTTAGCCGATGAAAATATATATATTGTAGTTTACTATACAATTCATTTATTGTACATATTTGCATGTCTGTCTTTGTAAATGCAATTTATTCTCTGCCTCTTGTTAAAGTGTATAAACTGTCCTAGTGATTAAATGAAACTTGAAACTCGTAACCTACCCATCTTCTTGACGATCTTGGCATATGCTAAATTATCTGTAACTATCTTGCCCAACTCTGGAAAATGCCAGCCATACCATTCCCTACATCTCATCACATAATTGTTCAATTCTTTATCTAAATCATCCAGTAATGCTAAAAACATAAACAATAATCTTACACCTGAAGTTTTATAGATATACATTTAAGGTATCTATATTTTACAATATTTTGGCAATTTTTTTTGTTTGCCATTTCTTTGTAAAACATTTGAAATATTCCTTGTCATATATTTTGTGTTTTACTGCTCAAATCTCATGCTTCTAAATGGAAAATAAAATTTACTTGTGGACTATTATTTGTACAAGACTTCTTATGCATTTAGAAAGTAAAATTATTGTGCAGACTATTATTTGCACAACACTGACAACCTGGAACATTGTAAAAATTAAAAGCATATGAAACTATCACAGTATTTTGATAATTAATTGGTCTTTTGTTTAAAGGTAGATAGACTAAAGTTTCACTGCCCATTCAATCAGGCTTGGCAAAAAGGAAGAGTTAGTTAAGGGGATGACATGATTTTTGGGACAGAACAGTCATATGACAGCTTTTCCTTTGTGATGTCATAACTGATTGACAGATATGAAATGTCATATTTTATAAACAGAGCTCTGAACCTTTTACTCACAGATACATTCAATAACTACACACTTAACTTTTACTCACAGATACATCCAATAACTACAAACTTAACTTTTACTCACAGATACATTCAATAACTACACACTTAACTTTTACTCACAGATACATCCAATAACTACAAACTTAACTTTTACTCACAGATACATCCAA
>MJUU01064832.1:74654-84990 GCA_002080025.1 Modiolus philippinarum
TAATTTCAATTACTGTCCTATAGTTTGGCACTTTTGTGGGGAGGGTAATACACAAATAATGGAAAAAATTCAAGAACGAGCCCTGAGGTTTATTTATGAAGATTATACCTGTAACTACGATGAACTTTTAACAAAATCTGGTCTACCGTCTCTTCATAAAAAAAAATAATTATAATAAGTTTTATTTAAAGTTGGCAAGTCAAGTAACAGTACAACATAAGCTCTTGAGAGCTTTTGAACCGACATAGGTGAATAATATACAGTGCATGCAAAGCAAATTTTTAGAAACACATAATGCAGATATTGACATAACACAAAATGACATACATAAGAGCAAAAGAAGTACTCAGAGAGAACATAAAAGACAGTCATAAATAAAAGCACATAAGTATGATCAACAAAAGCATACATATTACAAGCACTAAAAAGCAGAAAATAGCACACATATATAACATAGCAAGAAAATAATATATATGCAATAAGCAATGAAGGGATATGGAGTAAATGCACATGAGACAAAATCTCTATAAATACATGGTAAAAAGCAATGGAACAACGCTTTTATTGCTTGAAGTCACCATGAGGCCTTCAACAATGAGCTTTGCCCATACCTCATAGTAAGTTCAAGACGGCCCCTAGCACCGGTTTGAGCGGAATTCATTGCTAGATGTCGAGCAATGCCACATCCATGTTTATTCCGGCCACAGATGCGGGATTGTCAACAAACATTAAGTAAACTGGCAAAGTGTTCTTACAATCACTGTCATCCGTTGCCCGACAAAAGCACCAGTTTCCCCAGCTGGTGGACAATCACAACAAATAGACAAACACAGGGCACTCATCAAGTCGATTGTGAGAAAACTTGGCTGTATAAATTAGTGAGATTAAATAAAGCAGCATAACATAAGTAAGCAAATTAACAATAAAGAGCAAAAAAGCAGGTAACAATATGGTTTTAGGCACTTTGCTCCATTCAAGAATTTACAAAAACAACCATAATTTAAAATCTAATTTCTGCATACAACACATGAACATAATTTGCCACCCCAGCTCGAAATCATCCCTTCAAAACTGATCAAAATTTGTGCATTGACTGAGTTCTTCAGGAAAAGAGTTCCAAAGAACTGGAGCAGAGTACCTAAAAGATTGTTTTCCATACCTTGATGTTTTGACATGGGGTATCTGTAGAAGGTTACTGTACCTAAAATTATATTTATGATTTTGTCTATGTATTAAGTCAGATAAAACAGGTGGAGCTAAATCATATAAAATTTTAAAAGTTTCCAAGGCCATTGTCCTTATTCTTCTAATATGTAGTGTAGGCAATTTTGCCTTGATTAATAGATCTTCATACGTTGAACTATAGTCTGAATATACAAAACGTAATGCTCTTTCTTGTATTTTTTTTATTTTCTTTGTATTGGCCACTGAACAAAAATGCCAAGAAAGCGGACAGAAGTTAAAATTTGACAGTATAAAAGTATGAAAAATAGTGAGTCTACTCAGTTTACACACATTTTTTACCAATTCTTTTTAGAATATTAAGTTGCTGTATAGCCTTTTAACAAATAGATTTAATATGACAATCAAAATTCAACATAAAATCAATATCTACACCTAAAAGCTTTACTGTCTCTTCACATGTTATAGTAATATCATCATTTAAAAGATGGAATTTTTTGTGCTGACTTTTTCCCTATGGCAATTGCCTGAAACTTTTCGGGGTTAGCTTGCATACAATTTATATGAAATTTTACTCTCTGCTTCTAAAACATTGATAAGATCATTGTAATTAGGAGAACAATATGACAAAGTATTATCATCTGCGTAATTGCACAGATTCCCTTTATCAATAAAATAAAAAATATCATTGATGAATATATTAAATAGTAGAGGAAGATCCTTGGGGAACCCCTTTATGGATATCTGCATATTGGCTAACAATACAACCTATTTTTATTTGCTGTTTCATACCACTTAAGTATGATAATAATAAATTACAAGATTCCTCGGATAGACCGTATGCGGATAGTTTACAGATCAAAATATCATGGGGAAGGCAGTCAAATGCTTTAGATAAGTCCATAAGTATTGCGGCCAAATATTCGTTACGTTCCAAAGCAAGTTTCCAATCTTCTAAAAGTTTAAGTAATATTGTTTGACAGCCATGTCCCTTCCCGAATGCACATAAAAAATCAAAGATATTTTCAAAAAATTCAGATAATTGTTCAGATAGTACTTTTTCAAAAATTTTAGAGAGAATTTGGGATGATGCTAACCGGCCTGTAGTTATTCTTAAGAAAAGGATCACTTTTTTGTAATTTGGTGTAACCTGTGCTTCCTTTAGTCTATCTGGGAAAGTGCTAGTTTTAATTGAATAATTAATCATTTCAGTAATAGGTTTAACAATTGATGATTTACAAGATTTTATTAGTTTCACTGAAATTTTATCTACACCTGTAGCCTTTTTCACGTCAAATTTATCAATATTTGGCTACATGTTTTTCATTGGTAGGTTTGAAATTAAAACAATTTTTCTCAAAAGATTTATCTTCAAATTTCTTTAGACTTGGATGATCATTTTCATTGAAAGTATAATCTTTACCAATGTCTTTTGCCACATTTACAAAGAATTTGTTAAATACCTCTTCTACTTCTTCATTTTTTGAAATTACAGAACCATTCTCTTGCAGTATGATTTTTGAATCTGATTTAATGCTTTTTTTGTAAAATAAGGTTTAATAGTTTGCCAAGTCTTTCTGTTTACAACCAACCAGTGCATCTTTCTAGAAAATACTTGTTTTCTGATTTGCGCTTAAGCTTATTTACATAGTTTCTTCGTATTCTATATTGTTCCCATGTTTTATTGTTTTTATTTTTCAAAAATTTTGTATAATACATTTTCTTTTCAAAATTAGAAGATTAAGAACTATGGCAATTGAAACATTTAAAATTTTACATAACAAATCTCCTGTATATCTTAATGATATTGTTAATTTTAAAAATGTTCCTTATTCTTTTAGAAAACAGCACACTGTAGAAGTCCCACAGGTAAGAAGCACCAACTTTGGGCTGCATTCATTGAGATATGCAGGGGCGACACTCTGGAATGAGCTGCCTGACAATATCAGACATCAGACCAATCTTAATCAGTTTAAAAGCCTGATTAACAACTGGAATGGCAGTTCTTGCAGATGTAGCTCCTGTAGATCCCAGTGAATATTTTATGTTTTTATAATTAATGTGTATTTATGTCTTGCTCCTGTGTGCTGCTAAAATGCTTTGATATTGCTTGCTTTATATAAATTTAGTGCTTTATAATGCTTTACCCGTTCTGTCATGTTCACCACTTTTATGCTTTAACCTATGTATGTATATGTGCTATATGTTGCTTTTTATGAATATGTGCTATATGTTGCTTTGTATGTGTATGTGCTATATGTTGCTTTGTATGTGTATGTGCTATATGTTGCTTTGTATGTGTATGTGCTATATGTTGCTTTGTATGTGCTATGTGTCATGTATATTGTTAATTCTATTGTTGTAATGTCGGTTAAAAGCTCTACAGAGCTTATGTTTTTGCCTGTACCAAATCCGACTATAAAAAAAACAATAAGTCTCCCAAACGAAGTTTCTTAGTCTTAGTAATAAAAATTTTGAAAAAGATCTTAAGCAAGTAAAGATTGAAATTACCAAGGGAATAGAGGATGCTAAAAAAGTAAATGAGATCTATTTCAAATATGAAACAGATTTCATAAATATTTTATGAAATTTCTCACATCTCGTTGAATAAATTTTCAAATTTTTAAAAGCTCGACAAGCCTCGCTTTCAAACATTTGCAAAATTTATTCAACTCGATGTGAGAAATTTCATAATAAACTAGTTCTCATTATGGAAACTAAATATCCATGGAAACATCCTCTACCTTGTATGAACAGTGAATTGAGGAAGGCCATATATATCGTAAACATGATGTATTCTCAGTTTACTAAAAAAACGTAATGATAAAAATTGGGGAAAATACAAGCAGCAACGAAATTTAGTCAATAGACTGAAAAAGAATTCAATGAAAAAATATTTTTGGAAGACTGTTAAACCATTTTTCTCAAAGAAGAATAAATCTGGTGATCAAAAAATAGTACTATGTTAAGAAAATAAAATAGTAACTGATACAAATGAGGTTGCAAATATTTTTGATAATTTTTTTTTGCTACAAGTGCTGAGAAGATAGGCAATAACGTAACATATGACCCCTCAACTCACCCAAGTATTAATAAAATTCATAAAAACATAGATAGAAATTTAAAATCTGATTTTAAATTTCAACATGTGACATCTTAAAATGTTGAAAAAAAATCATTCATAAAATAAATGTAAAAAAAGCAACTGGGGCAGACGGTATACCTGCAAAAATGGGAGTAAATCCGTTATAGCATCCCAGCTGTCTAGTTTGATAAACTTAACAGTTGATACGGGTGTTCTTCCAGATAAACTTAAAGAGGCACAAGTAACACCTTTGCTCAAGAAAAATGATCCTCTTGCTGTAAGAAATTACAGACCAGTCAGCGTTTTACCTATTTTTTTTTTCAAAATTATATGAAAAGGTTTTGGAAATTCAGTTGTTTGATTTCTTTGCTCAATTTTTAATGATTTTCTATGTGCTTTCACGAGGGGAAATGGGTGTCAGACCACCTTGCTCAGATTACTTGAAGACTGGCGCGCAGCTCTTGATAAAAATCATTTTATAGCAGCTGTACTTATGGATCTTTCTAAAGCAATCGATTGCTTACCACATAATATTCTCTGATACAAATTATTAGCTTATGGGGTTCCACTCATTCAGTTTCTCTCTTAAAATCATATCTTTCTGATAGAAAACATCAGATAAAAGTAAATAGTGTTCTGAGCAGATGGGCTGATATCCAAAAAGGCGTACTCAAGGGTCAATACTGGGACCATTATTGTTTAATATTTTTATAAACGATATTTTCTATTTTGTTAAAGAAAGTGCTGATGATAATACCCTATCTTTTAACAGTCCAGATTATGATGTCCTTATTTCCACTTTAGAGTCCGAGTCTCAAGTGCTTATTGGCTGGTTCAAGGTAAGAAAACATATTAAAAAAATCCTTGTATTAAAATTCAAGAAAATACATTATCGTGCGAAGAAACAGTAAAGTTATTAGGTATAGATATTAACTATCAACTCAAATTTGATACACATATTAGCAACTTTTGCAGAAAGGCGTCACAACAATTAAATGTACTGAAAAATTTGGGATCCATGTTATCTAAACTAAATAAACTTACCATTTTTCATACTTTTATATTGAGTAATTTCAATTGTTGCCCTTTGGCCTGGCATTTCTGTACAAAGAAAAATTCTAATAAACTGGAGAACCCAAGAAAGAGCTTTGCGTTTTATCTACGAGAATTCTACATCGTCATATGAAAATTTATTGGAAAAAGCAAAAGTGCCAGCCCTGCAAGTCAGAAGAATCAGAAAAATGGCACTTGAGACATACAAAATTATAAATAATATGGCACTTCCTGTTTAAATGATTTGGTTAAAATTTAAAATTCAAAATATAATTTCAGGTACAGTAACATTTTAGAAATTCTACAGATTAAATCTACTACTTACGGTAAGAGTTTCTGCTGCTTTAGTGAATAATTTGCCGGACCATTTCAGGACTGAAAACAGTTTGTCACATTTTAGGAGCCTGGTTCAGTCCTGGAATGGCTCCGATTGTCGTTGCTCTGCTTGCAGGTAATTTACTTGAATGTTAGCTAGTTTTCGCTTAATATATTTATTATGTTCGTTATGTTGCTTGTTTGTTTATTCAAATTTCAGCTTTGCTATAGCTATTTACGTTCTATTTTGCTTGCTGTTCTCAGGAAAGAAGTTGAATTTTTGATAAATCATAGTTTTGACTTTTAACGAAATTATAAGTGATTTATATATAAGTTTTTTTTAATTCTAACTTGCATTTGCATGGTTTCTTATTTTTAATTTTTTGGGTTAAATGTAGAATTTTTAGTTTCAAGTGAAATTCTAATTCAAATGGTCTCATAGTATTTTTAGTTTCAAATGAAATTTTTAATTCAAATGGTCTCAATTAATACATCATTGACTGCTTACTATGTAGTATTATTTACTATGCCTTTTGTATTTTATGTGCATGCAATGTGTTGTTTTTATGTTATTTATATGTGTTATATCCGGTAAAAAGCTCTATAGAGCTTGTGTTATTATGTTGTACCGAATACCGAATTTCAAATAGTTTTACTTACTTACTTACTTACTTAGTTTACTCACTCACTCACTCACTCATTCACCCACTCACCCACTCACTTACTCACTCACTCACTCACTCACTTACTTACTTACTTACATGAAAGAATATAAATAACATTTGGGCGAATTCCCCTCCCCAAAAAACAAAACTAAAACAAACAACAAAAACAAAACAAAACAAAACAAACCAAAAGACAAACAAAAACAAAAAACAGTAATCCCAACGAAAATTGACCTGCATATAGGGAAAATGCAGTTTAATGATCAAAGGATTAGAGAATTTATATTTTTTCTACTGATTTACTTGTTTCAAAATAGGAAAATATTTATAATCATATTTCAAAAGTGCAGGTTTCAAAGAACTGAATTTTTTCCGTTAAAAGTGTAAACATTCCGTAATTTAGTTTTATCTGATATTATATATTTTTTAGGGATTTTTTTTTCCTTTTTTTGTACTTTTCTTCTGGAGGGAGCTAAACTTTGAAAACAACAACTTACAAAAAGCCAAAAGAGGAGCCTCGACCTTCACTTTGTGGAAAGTTAATTTTATTTAGAGACCTGTTTTCTGTTCCACCAGCCGTATCACACCCTTACAGGGATAGACATTTCCTGGTTCTCTGATGTTTGGCCATGTAACTCGGAACTAATGTCCCTATCGTGTAGAACCCCAAATCATCTTTTGGTCTAATTATCCTGCTCTGTTTCTTTGTCTCTTGCCAGTACAGCAGGTATAATATACAGAAGTGTTCCTTTCGTTTTCTGTTTGAAGATAAATATACCTTAATTGTCTCGATACATGATTCTCAGTTTTTTTAGTTAGAAAGGTAGAGGTAAAACCCTCGACACTCACGGTTTATTAACGGATGGGACCGTCCTACTGCAGACGATCTTCGATTCCTCTTTCTGTTATGGTGGCGCCGTAAGTTTTATGTCCCTGCTCTTATAATCCAACCCTTCCCGAAGTTTTCATATCGCTAGATGTTTAGCTCACGTAATCCAATTAATCACTCGAATGTTTCCGACTCTGAAACGCTACATCCGGTAGCAAAATCTTTACTCAGTAAGACTTAAGCAAATTTTTACATGTCACCATATATGAAGCTAGGCCCCGTATCGAATTGCGTATACTGAGTCAATGTAACTGGCACCACATTTTAAGTCTCTTATGAATTATGTACTTATCCTTGTCCTCTGTGATCTAGTTCACTAAGGCATGATAAGAAGCTGGCAAAGTTCACTCAGGCATGATAAGAAGCTGGCAAAGTTCACTCAGGCATGATAAGAAGCTGGCAAAGTTCACTCAGGCATGATAAGAAGCTGGCACAGTTCACTCAGGCATGATAAGAAGCTGGCAAAGTTCACTCAGGCATGATAAGAAGCTGGCACAGTTCATTCGTTACCATCATCCTTCCGTTATTACATTTTTTTCACCACATCGGAAGTCTCTAGGTTTAAGTTTATATTTTTATAATCCGAACCATAATCTGCTTTTTTTGTAGTAAAGCAACCAGTTTCTAATGTGTTATGCAATTTAATTACACGTAGAAACATTCAAATTTTGTAAAAGATTATACGACTGGTATAACTTGATGGATATACCCAAATATGTCAAAATTATGGTGTACTGCAGCCGAGGCTAAGAAGATCCCAACTAAAGAGTTAGAGGGCTCAGGTCTACAAGAACAAAAACGGAACTATGTTGAAGACACAGAAAACAAACGCTTTGAACAACAGGAGGAAGACGATGATATTCAGGCGGGGATAGTGGCAAAACAGACAATTAAGTAACTCCATCGAATAATGAAGGGCAATTATATGATCGTAACAGCCGAATGGCAAAAGAGACATTGGTAATGTTCACCGTGGAGAAATCAGAAATCAAAAGGGATATATCCATTAAACCTTTGAAGCAGCATGGCGATGAAACGTTTTTCAAAGCACTGTCACCGACGCCGTTTCAGCTGCGCTCAATGAAAGGAAGAGTGAAGGTGCAACTAGTGCTGTAAGTGGAATTAGTGATAACAAACCCATGCATCTGAGAATATACCTACATTACCCATTATTGCATTCCAGCCCTCGCTACCCTTACCTAGTCAACAGACCTCGAGATGGATGGAGATGGTCAAAAGGGCACAAGATAGTGGGTGTGCATTCATGCATAAAAGAAACCCCATAGACATCCTACATATATCAACCCAATTAGTACTTGTTAAAAGGAAGACAATATCAAATGAGGATGATCGATTCTTCCAATGGTCGGTGGTATCGGTTCTTCCAATGGTCGGTGGTATCGGTTCTTCCAATTGTCGGTGGTATCGATTCTTCCAATGGGCGGTGGTATAGGTTTTCCAATGGTCGGTGCTATCGGTTCTTCCAATGGTCGGTGGTATCGTTCTTCCAATGGTCGGTGGTATCGGTTCTTCCAATGGTCGGTGGTATCGGTTCCTCTAATGGTCGATGGTATCGGTCTTGTTTTATACAACGAGATGTATGTGAATATTGCCTTCCGCCTCAACTTTATTTATTTATTATAAAAGAATCTGAATGGTGATCTCAAATTTGATGGTATCGACTTCACAGTATTGCTCAAAGCAATTGGCGAATTTTAGCTACAAACCACAGACATCAACGTCAACGTTTTTTTGGCTTAGACACAGTAAAGAAGGATAGGAATGAAGAAGAGGATCTCAAAGTATACACGCTCAGGATAGCCAAGAACACAGGCTTAAGACACGTAGAGGTTTTTTTCCTGACAGAATAAGATCCTTCCACTTCTTTTTACAGCTCAAGTGATATGTCACAAAGAGTCAGTCTACTTCTGCCGCAGGTATCTGTGTCACCTCTAGAGGAGGGATATTTCGGATGAATAATGATATGGAGTATTGTAAGGAGGAGGAAGGCAGAATAGAAATGGCGGACGAAGAAACTTTTAAGGCCCTCCATAACCAAAAAAGTTGATGCACAAATTCTGAATTTTTTATGAGAAGATCGACACATTTCAGATGGATCCATATCAAGCATACACGAAGGCATATCAGCGACACAGACCATCAGGTGAAATACGCCATCAACAAGTACATATCAGCGACACAGACCATCAGGTGAAATACGCCAACAACAAGTACATATCAGCGACACAGACCATCAGGTGAAATACGCCTACAACAAGTACATATCAGGGACACAGACTTTCAGGTGAAATACGCCTACAGCAAGTACAAATCAGCGACACAGATCATCAGGTGAAATACGCCAGCAACAAGTACATATCAGCGACACAGACCAGCAGGTTAAATACGCCAACAACAAGTACATATCAGCGACACAAACCATCAGGTGAAATACGCCTACAACAAGTACATATCAGCGACACAGACCATCAGGTGAAATACGCCAACAACAAGTACAAATCAGCGACACAGACTATTAGGTGAAATACTCCAACAACAAGTACAAATCAGTGAAACAGACCATCAGGTGAAATACGCCAACAACAAGTACATATCAGCGACACAGACCATCGGGTGAAATACGTCTACAACAAGTCCATATCAGTGACACAGACCATCAGGTGAAATACACCAACAACAAGTACATATCAGTGACACAGACCATCGGGTGAAATACTCCAACGACAAGTACAAATCAGCGACACAGACCATCAGCTGAAATACGCCAACAACAAGTACAAATCAGCGACACAGACCATCAGGTGAAATACGCCTACAACAAGTACATATCAGCGACACAGACCAGCAGGTGAAATACGCCAACAACAAGTACAAATCAGCGACACAGACCAGCAGGTGAAATACGCCAACAACAAGTTCAAATCACCGACACAGACCATCAGATGAAATACTCCAACAACAAGTACATATCAGCGACACAGACCAGCAGGTGAAATACGCCAACAACAAGTACATATCAGCGATACAGACCATTAGGTGAAATACGCCAACAACAAGTACAAATGAGCGACACAGACCATCAGGTGAAATACGCCTACAACAAGTACATATCAGCGACACAGACCA
>MJUU01064832.1:85049-104814 GCA_002080025.1 Modiolus philippinarum
ATCAGCGACACAGACCAGCAGGTGAAATACGCCAACAACAAGTACAAATCAGCGACACAGACCATCAGGTGAAATACGCCTAGAACAAGTACATATTAGCGACACAGACCATCGGGTGAAATACTTCAACAAGTACATATCAGCGACACAGACCATCAGGTGAAATACCCCAACCACAAGTACATATCAGCGACACAGACCAGCAGGTGAAATACGCCAACAACAAGTACATATCCGCGACACAGACCATCAGGTGAAATACGCCAACAACAAGTACATATCAACGACACAGACCAGCAGGTGAAATACGCCTACAACAAGTACAAATCAGCGACACAGACCAGCAGGTGAAATACTCCAACAACAAGTACATATCAGCGACACAGACCATCAGGTGAAATACTTCAACAACAAGTACAAAGACTTGAACGTCTGCTATGGAGAGGATATGGATGAGTAATTTGGAAATGATCGAGCGGGAAGGGAGAACCATCACGAATCAGTACAAGGAAAAATATCCCATGATGTAGACAAGGTCCACAACCTCAACCACCCCATCGGTAAGTATTGTGGCGCAACACACAAATGAACTTTCCAACTGCCATGGTGTGCAACCACTGTTTTCCGTATTCTCAGCGATAACGATGCTCAACTGTTTGTGAAGAAATTATTGACTTTCGAAGAAGGACCGATCACTAGCATCCCGAATAAGGACGAGAGGTACATCAGCCTCTCCAAGAATATAGACAGGTGAGGTTAATTGATACTCATTTTATGCCCTACACAGATTGCAAGACCTTGCGTGACTACCAAAATCTATACATGGAAAGTGATATGGCCATGCTATAGGATGCCTTCGAGGATATAAGATATCTCCATTGTCAATATTAATATAGCTTTGATCCTGTGCACTTCTTCATATCCCAAGGATATTTTTTTCTCCCTCAAAAGCACCGGGTCAGATTGGAAAACTGTCGTCCGATCCGGACATGCTGATGACGTTTGAGATGTGGTAGTTTCTCCCATCGGCATGACAAGACAAACAACCCTTACACGAGTACCTAAGATAGAACTCAACCCATAAAGAACCTGGACTTCCTCGATGCCAACAATATTTACGAATGGCCGATGGTACAACCCTTACCAACCTGAAACTGCGAGTGGAGAGAGCCAGAGGAGTTCAAAGAGATCCTGGAATATCGAGACGATTACCATTATGAGCTATGTTGGAGTGTAATCTGAAGTACCCCTGAGGATCTTCCCGTTCCTCAAAACAACTATAACCTCTCGCTGCAGAGATTATGGATATTGGGCATTCATCTACATACTCAAGCTGGTGCCTCACCTAGGTAGGCGCATGAAGTTCACTCTCCACTGCATTAATCTCAAGATGTACTTGCGAGGGGTTGGAGCTCACAAATCTCCATGACTCAAGAAATCTATTGACCTGAACATCACACTTTGCACCAAAGCTTAGACCAATTCTAAGAAAGATTTACTCAAACCGAAGAAAAATCGGTCTTATGCTAGAACATGGAGAAAATCCCAAAGAGGGTAGATGTACGATTAGTCATCAACGAGAAGCAGACACTCAAGTTTGTTTTCAATATTAACATGAAAGGATATCGAGTAAATGCAAATACATGGTAAAACTAAGCAATGAAACAACGCTTTTATTGTTGTCCTTCTTTTTTAAGTCACAGTAAGGCCTCCAACGATGAGCTTTGCTCATAAATCATCTTAAGTCCAAGACGACCCCTAGCCAAATTTTGATCGTCGGATTCTTCATTGAGAAACTCGAAGCCGTCTACATGAAGAAGATCAAACTTAAATTAAAAAGTACAATCAATACATATCCTTTCATAAAATATGGGAGATCCCAACGTACAACTTCCACTACGGAAAAGGGAGAAAGCGCCCGGAGGGTCTTTACAAAGATATAACAACACACGTGCAGACCATGCATCACCCAAATGAGTACCCATCCAGCAACATCGCCGTGAACAAGAAAATCAAAATGTTGTCTGAGGACGAAAGAAGTGTCAAGGCAAGGACCGATTTCACGAGACCCTTAGTTAAGTAATACGCCTTAAAGGTTTATGACAGTGAAACCAACAAGAAGGCAAAGGGGAATCACTGAGAGCTTAATCAGGCGCCGTATCGGTTTGGAGAACTACAAGCGATTCCTCAACACCCATCAAGTTATCCAAAGGCCGATCTTCACCGACACCGATAGCCTGACCTTGGAGATCCGGACCGAGGACTTCACAAGGATGACGCGTTACACATGAAAACCACATTACCCATCTGATCACTAACCTAGCCTCACTACCGACTTGAACAAGAAAATCAAAGGGTTGTGTAAGGATGGATGCAGTGAAAGGAACAGGACCAATTTCGCTGATCTCCGGGTTAAAGTAAGTGAAAATCGAGCCGTCAGTTCAAACAAGATCAAGCTAAACACAATAGCAACATCGTAAACAAAATATACAGACATCACACTAGTACGACATAGAAAAAACAAAAGGAAACACATACAGATGAACGACACAGACCCAATTCACAACCATAGTTTTAGACTATGGGCACTAGTAGAGTAAGAGCTAAACTATACGTCTTCAAGGTTGATGCAGTAGAAACCAGCAATAAGGCAATAGTAGTCATGAACAGCGTCATCAATCGCAGCATCACCTTCGAGGCCTATTAATATTACCGTTAGCCAACTCCACCAGATCTACACCGAGGAGATCAATGTCGTACTATCGGGTAATGATGACAACTGCTACATTTTCTTGCTCAGACGATGTTAGCAACCTCTCTGACGGCCACAATCGAATATAAATAAAAGAGCAGCCTAACATTTCACCATTTGATCCCCAGTACTTCTCGAATGTATGGTTCGAAGTAGCTGCCTCAACCCTAGAAATCCGTAGATTCAAGAGTAGCATTCATTCGAGATACCCTACCATCCACCCATTCAAGAGATTCGGTACGGCAGTGATGAAATGCAAGGGCATGGATACGTTTGCTTCAACGTGCTGAAGCTCCCGACAGACGTAGTTCTCTCGGTGAATAAATGGATAAGTTTGGATCAAGACGGCAGTCCACCATCCGATGCATGCTTCAAGGTGAGAGAAAAAAGGATAATTCAGATGCTGTCAAAAAGCAGTCGGTGAATCAGAAGCTGAAGGGTGTCTTGAAAGACCCCCAGGCATAAGAAAAACTAGAAAAACTGTGAGCAAAACTCACTAATAAATACCCCCCACAACCCCATTTGATTCCAGAAATTATAAAATCAATTAAATCAAATTCTGAAATAGGCGGTTCACATCTACATTATGTCATGAACACTAAAGTTTCATCAAAATATGTTCACTGGTTCAGGAGGAGTAGCGGATAAGAGATGGGTACCCCCTTGTAATGTAATGGCCAAGTCCATGTTTTGCTATGGGAAACCCCAAAAATTAATCAAATCAAATTCTGAAATAGGAGGTGCACATCTACATTATGTCATCAAGACTGGGTTTAAGTTTCATCAAAATCTATTCAGTGGTTCAGGAGGGGTAGCGGATAAGAAATGAGTAACCTCAGGTGTAGCGGACGGATGGACATAGGGAAAGATGGTATGGTAAACTCCAAAAATCAATCAAATCAAATTTTGAAATAGGAGGTGCACATCTACATTGTGTCATAAAGACTGTGTTAAAGTTTCATGAAAATCTATTCACTGGTTCAGGAGGAGTAGCGGATAAGAGATGGGTACCCCCTTGTAATGTAATGGCTAAGTCCATGTTTTGCTATGGGAAACCCCAAAAATCAATCAAATCAAATTCTGAAATAGGAGGTGCACATCTACATTATGTCATCAAGACTGTGTTTAAGTTTCATCAAAATCTATTCAGTGGTTCAGGAGGGGTAGCGGATAAGAAATGAGTAACCTCAGGTGTAGCGGACGGACGGACATAGGGAAAGATGGTATGGGAAACTCCAAAAATCAATCAAATCAAATTTTGAAATAGGAGGTGCACATCTACATTGTGTCATAAAGACTGTGTTAAAGTTTCATGAAAATCTATTCAGTGGTTCAGGAGGGGTAGCGGATAAGAGATGAGTACCGTCAGGTGTAGCTGACGGACGGACACAAGGAAAGATGGTATAGGAAACTCCAAAAATCAATCAAATCAAATTTTGAAATAGGGGGTGCTTATCTACATTATGTCATAAAGACTGTGCTAAAGTTTCATGAAAATCTATTCAGTGGTTCAGGAGGAGTAGCGGATAAGAGATGGGTACCCCCTTGTAATGTAATGGCTAAGTCCATGTTTTGCTATGGGAACCCCAAAAATCAATCAAATCGAATTCTGAAATAGGAGGTGCACATCTACATTATTTCATAAAGACTGTGTTTAAGTTTCATCAAAATCTATTCAGTGGTTCAGGGGGAGTAGCGGATAAGAGATGGGTACCCTCAGGTGTAACGGACGGGCGGACGGACAGACGGAAAGACGGACGGGCGGACGGACAACCCCATCACTATATACCCCCACTTTATAAGTTGGGGGTATAATAATGCAGTCAGCTCATAGTGGACATGAAACCGGTGACCTTGGAAATTAATTCCCCGATTTAGGCAGCTGCGGGAGACAAGGTTTACCAGTCAACATGCGTTTCGACCAACGGTGACAAGATGAGCACCGATATGGACATCAAGGAGTATAAGATCAACAATTTGGACATCAAGGAGCATAAGATCAACAGTTTGGACTCATCCAGACTTACTGGTCATAAGGAATGGTATACTAAGAGCTAACAGGAGCTGGAAGCAAAAAATGCAGGCCAGGGCGAACAACCGCAAATAAAATAATAAGATTTGGAAATCTATGTGCCGAAATATGTGTGAAAGCTGATAGATAACAAATTACCGATATGATCAAAATGGTAAAGCCAAAATCAGATAGGAACAGACTCCTTGGTTTTAAACAAATGTTAAATTTAGTTATTGCAAGTTTCCAAATAAAAGACAGAAGAACAAGATCTTCCTGGACGGGGAGACAGGTGCTTGCTGTGTTGGCTGAGAAGTACTTAAATATTCTCCTTTCAAAGTGCGGTGCGATTTCTGCACTTAAACCCTGCACGACTTCTTCTCAATTTTTGGAGGAGAAATCGATGCCGTGTTTCCGGAGTAGACCCTTTACCTTTTGTAATAATTCAGTATCATTATCGGACCACATCATCCTAAAAGAGCAATCTTTGAAGACGGTGAAGAATGCATAATGCATCTGGGACAAGCCCAGAGAATGATACTGTCGTGGTTTGGGGCCTTCGATGGCGATGACCTTTTCGTATATTGGGTGCGCGCTACAAAGGAACCCTTATCTGTCGGGAACTCATTGTAATTGCTCGACCCAAAGACCGAGTGTCAAATGGCAGCATATCGGTCGCCGTATATATTCAGGTTATTCTGTGTTGCCGAGAACGCCCAGGGCGAACAGAAGCTTCAAGTGGAAGGAGATCGCGTCACACATCTACTAGCAAGACAACTTTGGCAGTTTATTGTCGACAGTGTTCTGGACTGATCCTTTATGAAGTCGCCTGGAAATGTTCAAACCGGAAACATCGGAGTGTCTAATCTTGGCGCCTTGAAACGTCTGGACCACAATAACACAAGGGAGTTTATCCAGCTGCATCGTAAACTGCTATCAACAAAAGCTACAGGCTGATTTATATATTTGTTAGGTTGTCGGTGCTGTTTGATCCTCCCGCTAAGTTGCTTGGTTTAGCGTTTAATTTTCAACCACAAAACATGAGGTAATAAAGTGTGAGTTCCGCCACCAATACCGTCCGTCCTGAAGAGAGTTAAAAAGAGTCCGTGTCAGTCGACTTAGTGTCACGCCGAATAAAGCCTCCTCCTAACAACACGAAAACCCCACAACAGCAAGCCTAGTTTGGGCGTTGGCATCTCCACAATTCAGACAAATTCAGGACTTTCTGTAGTGCTAAAAATAAATACACAATAGTTGAAATGTTCCCAGGAGGATCAGGTCTAAGTATACAAATCACAAGCCGGCGAGGGGCTAAAAAAACCCGGTGATAAAATCCTGGTCAACATCGAGACTCCTTACGATTTTTTTTTCAACCCCACCGACAGCTACCTCTTGCTCGAAAGCTACTTCAACAGAATGATGGAACCGCCTACACTGAAGCAGATATGGTGACATTCGCTAACAACGGTTTCATGGTCTTTTTTCGTAGAATCAGCGGCACAGGCATTGACACCACTATGCTGTAAATGCTCCTCTTTCTTGACAACGTGTCCAAATCCCAGAGACTCGACTAGTTGTGGTTCAAAGATGATGCTAACGAAGATACCACTAGATTCTTGAGTTATATGGTACATCATCACAAATCAACCAAAAAGGGTCGTTCTTCTTTGGCATTCACCTCAAGCACATATTTGGATTTGTCGCCGACTACGAAAAGTTCGTCTACGAATTCAAACACGAACTCCTCCTGGTGGGCGATTCAGATGCCGACGCAGTGCTAAGAGCCGCCATCGTCAATGATGTGGCCAAAGTGGTCTTGAACAATTTAGATATGCTGGTTTGTTATCGACTCCACCAAACTGATGAAAAAGCTACGATTGTGCAAAACCACCAGCAATAAGTTCAGAACCGACTGTGGATTCCGAGTGAAACAGCCATCACCAAGAATTCTCAGTTCAACTGGCGCCTGACTGTCAAAAGTGAATGCGAGAAACCCCGATGGATCATCGGCGCATTTTAGATCTACATGAACAATGATCAGACCATTGTAATTGTTGAAGGCTACCCCTATTTAGACTACCATGCCAGACAAACTACAACAAGGTAGCTAGAGTGCTTAAGCATGCTACAGACTTCCGCGAGATTTTTTTTGTCAACATTGAGAGTCTATTCAGCAATGGCGACGTCAATACCCGACTTCATTGATATTTATCTCCTCTTTGTTGTCGCTGAGCGCTTTCAGGAACGGACATTTATATCCGGGTAGAAATTGATCGCAATCTGCCTACCTCCACCGAAGCAACAAGCTAGTATTCTCCGAATGAATCTTCGGTCCTTGTGTGGAGGCCGAAAACGAGCGACGTGTTCTGAGCAATTGTTGAAACGGACCAACGAATTGTTACCACACAGCTTGATTAGTTTGAGTGTCATAAGGTCGGTGTATTGATCATATTTCCAGGCGTCTGTAAGTTGTTCAATGTGCCTTTCACAGACATTGACTGATTTCATTTCCAGCTCCTCCGTCTACCCTTACTGTACTTAATGTAAATTGGTCAGTTTAAGAGTGTGCTTGACAATCTTATTGAACTTTTGTTACTTGATTTTGTTGAGGTGTACACACTCAAGCAGGCACACAATGTTACTCACTGTTACTCACCACCGGACCAAAGATCACCAACCTCCTACAGAAAGGCTCCAGTGACAGTATGAATTTGGAATTGAACGCTTCTCAATTCATAAGGAATTTTCTTCATATCCATATTTCCCGGAATGGCTGTAAAGAAAGGCCCTCCAATAAGGAAAACCCTCCAATAATGGTCAATACCATTCTGCAGACACTGGTTAGATACGCTTTGAGTAGTTTGAGAAAAGTAAGTGAGAACCGAACCGTCAATCAAAAGAACGAACAATCCATGGACAATGACAAGGTCAAACACACTAAGAAACAAGGACCACCTGAGTACGGGAAAAAAAGAAAAATGAAGACACATACAGATAAACAACACGGACCCAATAAAAAACCATGTGTGAGATCAGGTGTACCAATAGAGTAAGCATCTCCTGCTTCTTATAAGACACCCGCCGTGTTGAACATTTCACGTCCGGTAGTAAAGTCGAATTCGATAGAGGAAAAACAAACTTTAGTTGTAGAGGGAAAGATCTGTTGTCACCTGGGAAACAGATATCCCATAGCGATCCACAAGATCGTGATATCGACCGTAAAACTTCTGTAGTGATGACTTTAAGTTTTTTGTAACGTACCCTTGCTTAAATAGTCTATTTGTAAGCAACTGGCATTTTCAAAGCAATCGGATCTTGGTTGTATTTGAAGCATAGCAGATGCGTTTCCACACTAAAACCAAACAACAGCTGTCTCTATTTTAAACATTCTCCATCCGTTTTGTCCATAATGAGAAGCTGTACTTGAAGTGAGGTCAGTACTTTTACGATAGTTTTGGCCTCATCTTTGCACCCAACAGCCCATTTTAGAACACTCCATTAGTCGGTACAACCCAACAGCCCATCAAATAACATTCTAATGCTCGGTATGCTCCTATAAAAATGAATGACGGTGTAGATACTAGTCGTGTTAGATGTCCAGAGATATGAGCATCCCTTGAAAACAGACAAACTTTTGGATTGGTCGTCTCCATTGCCGCAGGTTTCTGTTCCGTGAGCAGTTTCTTTTGTCAACCAGTGGAACCATAGTGTTTGTCCTGTATCGTGTGTATGGTATCCAGCTAGATAGACCCTATGAAGAACACCATTGTAATTTTGTTTAATCAATTTGTATATAATTGATACAATAAAATATGCTTAAAGTAGACTGCTAGGTTCCTTAGCCCATTTCTGTATCACCAGTACCAGGTATTGTCGCTGACCTCGCCATGAATTGCCAAGAAGAAAACAAATCATTCGCGTTACCTTGCGACAAGCCAAACCTACAAAGCCATGCTTACAGGTGAAGGTGGTGAGCCTGAAATCTTCCTGAAAAAAAAACTAATGTAATGAGGAGGATCAGCCGCGCCACCCTTCGACCTCGTGTACGTGAAAAAGTGAATGCGCATGCGCCGTTGTCGAATGTTCTTCCAATCGCTCATCGCTCGGTTATGACGCGCTCTCCAGTCATTCCCGAACTCTCCAAATCACGTTGAGAAGTATCCGAAAAATAAATAAATAAATAATCCCAATCCGTTTTGAATCGGGAAATTTTACATTCCTACTATCATGTGTAAGTTTTTCTTCCTCGTTAGACTGTTTGAGAGGTATTCCTGCTTGGTTTTTCTTGCTAAGGATTAATCCTTGTGTTCCGGATAAAAGCTTGATACCAGGGATCTTTTCATTCGTTACGATTGGAACAAGCCCGTATTCTGACGGTTTCTCCTTGTCTGTCTGTCCTTCAGTGTGGGGATTCTGCTTTTACTACACTTGTTATACACCCAAGATGTTGTAGCTATAGGCCACTCCGGTATGTAAATATTTCAAGTTATGATTTTACCGTTTACCTTTTCTTTGATGTTAAGTAGATGATTCCCCTTCCAAAATTGGTAAGATCAAAATATAAAATAGGTAGTGCTCTATAATGTAAAATATGTACATTCTCTGAAAGTTTCAGCAAATTTCTTTTATTGTTTAGGGGGAGTTGCAATGGCATAAATGGCATATCACGACTCACCCCCTCCCATGACAATGAACGGCAGTCCATGTCCGACATGGGAAACCTTAAAACTTGGTAAGATGAGGACATAAAATAAGAGGGTACTATGGGATCATGTGATAAAGATTCTCTGATAGTTTCATCAAATTTCATTCAGAAGTTTAAGAGGAGTTGCTGGTATAAAGGTTGAACGAACGGACGGAAGGACAGACGGACAGAAGGAACGCTACATGCTTCATTTTTAATTAAATGGGCTTCACTCTTGCTAATTGATAAATGTATCCCACAGTCGGCTGAATAAGCAATAAAAGGATATGGAGTAAATGCACATGGGACAAATACATGGTAGAACCAAACAATGGAACAACTCTTTAATTGTTGCTCTTCATCTTCAAGTCATTATGATGCCTTAATGATGTCAACTTTCTTCTGTTGTGATGGTGGTGGTGAGCTTTCCAACTTCTGTGGTGGTGATGTAAGTGGTGTTGGTGAGATTGGTGGTGATGGTGGTGGTATTACTCCAAATCTATGGTTATTTCGACGATGCCTCAAGATGGCGTCTCTTCTAGAAAACTGTCGATGGCAGTTAGGACACTCCATCTTCATGCTGAGACTGGTTCGATTCCTCTTATAATTTCTCCGAAAGTGAAGCAAGCAGATCGTCCTTGCAGAGACACCCTCGTAGACGATCGTCTCCTCAGGGTTATTTCTAACAAGTCTTAATCGCCTCCCCTCGTAGTTTGGTAAAGCAGTCTCTCGAAGACCACTTCCATCGCCTCTTCGTTTCTGGTTGCTACAGATTGAAGCAGCGGAAGGTAGACTTCTCTGATTTACGATTCGTCCCTGACCAGATCATAACACACGTGCACCCTCCGCGTCGGACTTTCGAAAGCCGGAACAAACGTCATTTCCAAGAGTGCACACTCCCCTCTGCCATATTCATCGAATGCTATCGAGGTAGACGAATTCTGAACTGCCCTCCCCTGTTCTAGGGAAAAAGATGCAGCTACTCGGCACTGTTGACGAATAAGGAAAACTCGCCCATGATTTCATTTGGGCTTTCGATATGTCTACTCTTATAATATTTGGTGGTGGTGGCGGTGGTGGATGTTATGATGGTGGTGGTGGTGGTGGTGGTTGTAATCTTAATGCAAAGATGTCTTACTGAATATCGTTCTACGGTTCTCGTACTGTAGTTCCAATTTCAAAATCACGGGATAAATGTTTTGTAAATCTTTGTCGCCTTTGACACCGGTAATCATCATTTTCCCGAAAAAATAACAGATAAAACGAAGTTGCTCGCACCGAAACATCACGGCGGGAAACAGGTGAAATGAAAAGGTAATCGACGAGGATCATGGATCTGAGTCATAGGGGAACGTGTTCCAACCATATTAGGTTAGCTGGTCTGAGTCATACGGTAAGTATGAATCATGGTACGTGGGTCGTAGGGTTTGACTACATTTGGTGTCTGAGTCATGGTTGTGAGTCATGGATTACGCGTCCCGAACATATTAAGTCAGCTGGTTTGAGTCATACGGTTGGTATGAATCATGGTATGTGAGTCATAGGGCAACGTGTTCCAACCATATTAGGTTAGCTGATCTGAGTCATACGGTTAGCATGAATCATGGTACGTGGGTCATAGAGTTTGACCAAATTTGGTGTCTGAGTCATGTATCTGATTCATGGATTACGCGTCCTTACCATATTAGGTGACCTGATCTGAGTCAAGTGAGTCATGGGATACCGTGAGGTTATATGGGGCGGGGTAACCGCGCCCCTATATGACCTCACGGTATCCCAGTTTGTTCTTATTTGGGTGCGCCACAGTGCAATGCATGTTTGAGGGGACGGAAAGATCACACACCCTACTGCGCACTGTGTTCTGTTGCTGGACTAATAAGACTAATAGAGAACAATAACAACATATAAACAATCGCATTGCACTCAATGTTCTGATTTGTGTGTGTGTGTGTGTGTGTGTGTAATAAAAGAACAATCTTACAAGCGAGAGAGTACAAAGAAGTGTATTTATAACGACATTAGATGAAAATATCCACGTGAACTCCCTAAGGAGCGAGACCGGCAAGAAATAAACTAATCATGACAGGTTCCCCTAAAGTACTAGTAAACTATATAAATGAGGCCATTTCATCTTATCGCAGTGTTGTGTATTGTCACTTCTCACACAAAGTAAGTGAGAACCGAACCGTCAGTCTAAAACGAACAACCGCAAAGGACAATGAACAAAGAAACAAAGACACAACATGAGTACGGCACAGAAAGGAAAAATGAAGACAAACACGCACACACACAAAACGATGAACAACATGGACCCAATAAAAACCATGGGTGAGATCAGGTGCATCTTATAAGACACCCGCCGTGTTGAACATGTCAACTCCGGTAGTAATTTTAAATCCGGTAGAAGAAAAAAAACTTAAGTTGTAAAGAGAAGTATCTGTTGTCACATGGGAAACAGATATCCGATAGCGGTCCACAAGCAAGATCGTAATGTCGACTGTAAAACTTCTTAAGTGATGACTTCAAGTTATGGGTAAAATACCCTTGCTCAAGTAGCCTAGTGTAAGCAACCGAGCTCTATCAAGGTAGTCACTGTATCGACAGGCCATAAAGTAGCGAATGCGTTGGGAGATGTAAACTCTATATGGTGGTGCTTTTGGAATGTCGCTACAAAGAAAAGGGAAGTTGACTATTGGAAAAGTGAAGTCGTCGGGTTTGTCATACAGCCTAGCTTGTAGTGTACCTTATTGTCAATTTCAAGGAACGAGGCTTATGTGGAAGTATCTGTAGTGTACTTAATTTCGAGCTCTTTTGGAAAGCTAGATCAGATGAAGAAACTGAATCACTAAAGCGAGGGTAGTTTAGTGATAAAATATCATCTATATAAAGGAAGCTGAAAGTAAAGGACTGGGTCAGTTTTTATCTTTATTTTAAAGACACCCTAGCTTCGATGGGTCAGTTTTTTATCTTTATTTTGAAGAAGCTTCGATGAATTCATGTTAGTGGAGAAACAGATCGGCTAAAAGAGGTGCATATAGTTTGTGCCCATTGGAATTCCGATAGTCTGTTGAAAAACAAGTCCTCCAAACTGGACAAATATATTGTCGATCAGAAACTCTTACCTTCCTCTGTATATTTTCTGTGATTCTAGGTCGTATTTCACAAAGTATGCTTGTTCTCCGCCTATAACAATAAAGTACTTATATCTTCGTTCGCACTCCTTGCGGGGGAGAAACACCTATGAATTAAAAGCTTTCAGTCGAGATTTCAGTTATTAATGAGGAATGGTGGTCATAAAGAGTGGAGAAGTCAAAAGTTAGTGTGATAATGATCTCGATTTTAAGATGTCAAGCATAGTTTTTGAATGTCCGAATTTCATTTACACAACTTCTAACAAAATTTAAATTAGATTATCTGGTTATGTGACACAGAAACATATAGATACATGACATTGTCTCTGTATATATATATATGTCTGAAGTCAAAGTCCAACTGAGTTAAAGTCTTAGGATGTGATATTATCGAGAACATCTTTCCACTGAGGAATTTGACCACTACAATATTGTAGTGGTCAAATTCCTCAGTGGAAAGATGTTCTCGATAATATCACATCCTTATATTATTGTAGTGGTCAAATTCCTCAGTGGAAAGATGTTCTCGATAATATCACATCCTAAGACTTTAACTCAGTTGGACTTTGACTTCAGACGCATATAATTTATTTTTCAAGTCCTGTATAAGCATATTTACATGCTTATCCTGGGGATTAGATAAGATTTCCAAGTTTGTCGCTGTTTCTAGGCGAATGCAAACCTTGTGATGACAGAAGGTGCAAGTGTTGTCAGCAAATGCAACAAACACAAACATTTAGTAGCAAAAAAACAGGTAAGGTATACAGGGTGTTCTGCAATGTAAATTGTAAGACACCTAATGTCGTATACCTCATTGACTGCCAGGTCTGTGGTCTACAGTATGTGGGTGAAAGTGTCCAACCGTTCAACAAAAGAATGAATGGACACCGCAGTGACCTCACCAAAAAACCATTTCTGCCTGTCAGTCAACATTTCAAATTACCTGGCCATTCTGTGAAAGATTTTGCAAGATCAAAAGTGACCATCATTGATCATGTGCGGGGTTGGAGCGATAAACAGAGACAATCGAGAGAAAGCTTCTGGATCAGAGAGTTATGTGCATTACATCCGGATGGCATTAACAAGAAATCGTAGTAATTTGTTTTTCATTCCGTTTATTTAAGTATTTATTTTCACAGTATTTGTTTATATATTTATTAAAGAAGTGGTGTTTGTACATATAGCGTTTGGCGGGGCTAATTTCCCGCCCCTACCCATTTTCTTAATTTATCATTCAGTTATGTTTTGTCACAAGTCTGGTACAAAAATATCTTTGTGTAAAAATTGTAATATTGTGTCCAGGTAAAATATCTTTGACGTTCGATGTATGTAAATAATTTTTTACGATCACTTATCGAGAGACGTTGAGAAAGCTAGTAGGTCTAGTGAAAATTTCGTCATTTGATCAATTTAGGTTTTTTATTGCCTACATTTCTCTATAATAAATAATAATTTTATTTTGATGTTGTTGTGTATCACTTTAGACGTATATATATATATATACATCTATAAACAAAGCAACAACACCAAAATTCCCGACGTACTGGATCCGACAGGATACACACTTTGTGAGAAGAATATAATCAGACAAAAGACAAAAGTGAACAGTACACAAATAATACAGTTAATATTTCAGCCCCTATCCGGGCCTTTTTCAAAACACAATAAAAATAAAAAATAAAATCAAACAAAAACTATGTACAAAAAAGTCTAACCAAAACAATAACAGCTACATTGTAGACGTAGATGAATGCCCGGAGGGAGATGAAGAAAAAACTTTTGTCAGTTACTGTATATCTAAAAGTATTTAACAAAATCAATAATTGAAGACATTGGAGTGAATCCGGAAGAAATAATATCTGCAATTGAAAAATGTGTTATTCTTAAATTTTAACACAAATTTCCTGCTGCTTTTAGAATTTTAATCATCTCAAAATTCAGGTTTTAATATTCAAACTGGAGCAAATACAGTCTAACAACATCGACATTTGAGAGCACAGCAACTGGCGAGAAATTCAAAATTTTCGGCAATTTGTCCTGTAAATCCGAAAATGTGATATATATGATTACGTGTGCGGTATGTCAACAGCAATATATTGGTGAAACAAAAAATTCACTTAATCTCCGTATTAATTTACATCGTAATCACTTAAAGAAAAAGGAATAAACACAGGCAACGGCTGTCCATTTCAACAGCATAGGACATAGCTGGACATACATGCAAGTTGTCGCAATTGACCAAAATAAATCTTGGAATGAAACAAAGCGACAAGCAAAAGAGCGGTTCTGGATGCAAAAAATTAAATCCAGTTTGAATATTAAAACCTGAATTTTGAGATGATTAAAATTCTAAAAGCAGCAGGAAATTTGTGTTAAAATTTAAAAATAACACATTTTTCAATTGCAGATATTATTTCTTCCGGATTCACTACAATGTCTTGTTAAATACCTTTAGATATACAGTAACTGACAAAAGTTTTTTCTTCATCTCCCTCCGGGCATTCATCTCGTATTACATTTGTGATAACCAGCGTCTACAATGTAGCTGTTATTGTTTTGGTTAGACTTTTTTGTACATAGTTTTTGTTTGATTTTATTTTTTATTTTATATTGTGTTTTGAAAAAGGCCCGGATAGGGGCTGAAATATTAACTGTATTATTTGTGTACTGTTCACTTTTGTCTTTTGTTTGATTATATATATATATATGTCTATTCCTTTGAATAAACGCGGACCTCGAGTTCCCCCTCAATATTTGAATATTTGACACGCATGGATTGGCCAGACATGAACATTGTTTATCTATTGCCAAGTAACTATGATGCGCATGCGGCTTTTGCACCGGATATAGCATGAACAGTTGTTTACGAGCGGTAGACTGGGACGGATAATATTTTCGAAGACCATAAAAAATTTCGACTATTAGGGAAATACACATCGTAAACATGTAAAACAGGACCTTATCAGTAATTTGTGTTGTTCTTAGAGCAGGTCTCTATCAAAATTACATTTTAAAGAAGGAAAACAAACTACAGAAAGTGATTATACAACACTTAATAATTTTCGTGGAATGAAATTGAAGAAGGAAGTAGTTTTATTTTTTATCGTTTGTCTGTGCTGGTCACAGATAGATATTGTGAAAGGTGAGTTAAAAACAATTAAGGTACTGAAAGTGCATTTAATTTAACTTTATTATGGACATTTCAACGTACAAGCCAACTCACACCAACACGGGTTTTGACGCGTCAGGCAACACCATAAACCACCCTGCTTGCATTTTTAGATTTGAGTGTTTCACTTATATTTTAATACTACGTTAAGTGTGATCTATCATACTATGCACCAGATAGTGGTGGAATCTATGATAATAATAACATGCACACATGGTCGTGTCAAAAATGTAACCCGTACCCATACCAAGAATACCCGTGCACAAATCAATTTTTGTGAATAAAAACTTCTTTTTATGACTAAATGAAAGTGACAATAAAAGTCCGAAACGATCAAAGGAAGAGACCAGTAAGGAAAATCCGTATAACATTCGACTAAATCAGGGAAACACAATCCAACACAGAACATTTTTGGCAAGCCGTCATATTCCCGACTTGGAACGGGCATTTTATAATTAAAATGGTGGGTTAAACCAGGTTTAATGACGCATCAACCTCCCGCTTATATGACGACTAACTATAGCTTCTGTGTGCCCAGATTGTGTAAAATGTAAACTTCATAAAACTTTGCATGTTTAAGGAAAATATGTTACTTAACGTTAATAAACAATTTTTTTTTTGTTAGAGTCATTTTTTTCCAGAATTATAGTGGATTAAGTGAATCCGGGTCCGTTCGCCCTATTACCTGTTCGCCCTATATATTTGGTAATAATCATGTTTTAACAAAATTGTTGAGAATAAACATACAATAAAGCAGAAATAGTAATTTACTTGCACAATTTATCAAAAAACAAGAAGAGTATTGGAAGTAAAACAATCTGGCAATATGGTGGATGAACAGCAGAAATCAAGTATATAAAACAGAGACTTTTCCTATACATTATCCAGAACTCGGAAAAAAGCATTATCCCATGTTACTTGGCATTTTTTCTCAACCGGCCTAAACAATATTCAACCATACGTTTTTATTGTTGTTCTTCATTAATTGAAGCCACCAAGTATGTTATTTTTGGCATTTTTTCACCTAGTGTGATTTGAAAGTAAAAAATAATAAATGTAACTTTTCCTTGGGTATCTTCTTTATGTTTTTGTTAATTTTTCACTGTCGTTTCAGTTTTGTTTTATTTTTTTTCATATATTTTCTATTTGTAAAAACACACTCAAGATCAAAGGAGTCAAGTACTAGTTGTGAAATAAGTCTCCTTTTATGTCTACCAGACTTCTTGCATTGATTGTACATATCCAAGCTGATTATCACTATTATAAATACATCAAAGAAAATTAATGGCCAATCGGTAAAATTAAAAGACTAAATAATTATACCTGATCAACATCTAATTACATTCAAAAGTAATTTACTTTTGTTGTCACTTTTATTTAAACTAATGATTAATAAATAAAAACAAATCAAATTAAGGACATTAATCAACTTTTAATCCCTTGTGACTAAATAATTAACACATTTCAAAGTTTGAGATTGACTTTATAACTGAAATATAATTAAAATTTATAACATAAGTTGTAGTACCAGGATTAAGCTTTATACCTTTTATGAAAAAAATAGGGCGAACGAACCCAGGGCGAACAGACCCGATACCGGATTAAGTGGTCTTCCGGTGACTAAAATGTGTAACCCGTACCACAAAGTCCCCATACCCAAATCTGAAAAGGATAATAATTTCTTTGTTATATTATCTTCTATCATTGTTTTGTGTCTATGTTAAAATTGTGAATATATAATCAAATAAAGAGGTAAAACACCTACATTTTAATTGGAAAAAATGTTTCTGAAGTTATTGAAAGGAAAATATGACATCAAACTGTAAAATGTGTAACCCATACCACAAATTCCCCATACCCAAATCTGAATAAGACATTAAAATCTTTATAATATGGTCTTTGGTGAAATTTTGCAGCCATGAAGTAAATAAGAGCTTTATTTGGATACACCATTTAGTTTTGTGGCAAGTTATTGTAAGAAAAACAATCACTGTAAGGATCATCGGTGTGTCTAAAATGTGTAACCTGTACCACGAAATCCCCGTACCCAAATAATTCTATATTAAATTCCAAATTTAATAACTAAACATTGTGAATCCATTATAATTCTGAAAAAAAATGACTCTAACAAAAAATTATTGTTTATTAGCATTAACTACATGTAACATATTTTCCTTAAACATGCAAATTTTTATGAACTTTCATTGGGAAACCTCCTCATTAATGGGTCTTGATGGGCTATAAGCGGGAAGCGAGAATGGCATATTAAGAGGGTATGAATGCCCTTTATTGTTAAATGTCAAACGCCACTTTTCAGCTGTCGTTAACATCAAATGGGTCTAAATTGACCGTTAATCAAAAATATATTAGCGTGATTTGTGAAATTATTTGAATGTGATGGCATTATTATGATTTGGATAAAAAAACTTAATCATCATCTGTCAAAACATATTTTTGTAGAAATATCTGGCAAATTTATTGTGAGGGCATAGATTTAACCATTGACGTCATTTTGCATAATTTTTTACTGTTAACCATTATAAAGGTACACTCATTCCTATCCTAAGGGTGGGTAAGAGGGGGTATTGTCCCGGAATTCCGAGGAAATAACTGTCAAATCCTGTATTCCCCAGAAAATAACATTTTCAATCCGGATTCCCAAAAAATGACAATGCAAATCCCGGATCCCGTTAAGTGTTAATCCCGAATTCCCACTGAATAAAATGGCTGATCCCAGCATCCTGGAAATGGGAATGTGGCAAAAAAGAGCAAATGAAAACAGGAAAGAATGTGGAGCATGAATTAATTCGAAGCATGATCCACTGAAAAAAGGGCCTGTAAAACAGGAAAAGGTGGCCTCTTTTAGTGTCCTTTTAAAATTTCCCGCTTGGGAAATGGGAAGGTGAAGAAAAATTGACAGGATTTTGTTAGAGGGACCCCTCAATAGGGATAATTGACAGGTTAGACTGAAGTATCTGCCCTTTTACATAACTATTTCTATCAACAAAGGAAGATAAAAGTAGCTTTGCAAACAACAGATATTTGGGTCTAGTTGGCAGGTATGAGAGAAATGTAAGAGGTTGGAATTCCATTTCTCTATATAGGCATACATTTTTACAATGGCATAATATAAAACAGTACAAATGTAGCTTGACATTCATCTCTAACATTTAATGTTGGAGTACAGAAAGTACATGATGCAACACAAGAATCAGCTACAGTAAATCTTCTTTGATCAAAATGCTTTAAATAATATGGGACTTTTGAGATAAGAGCTCATGTTATAGAAGGCCGAAAAAAAAATACATTTGTACATCTCTTGTTTCGACCTCAAAATAACTACAGTGGATTCCGCTTAATTGCAAAGCCCATTTGTCAGAGAAAATTTTGCGATTAAGCGGATTTTTCGATTAAACGAAAGCCCAGTACATGTATTCGATATCAACTTCAAAAAAGAATAAGCTAGCCTTTGGCTATTTCATAATATTTGAAATTTCATAACAAGAGCTGATGGGCCGGAGGAGTGAGCTTATACAGACACATCAAGTCCGAATATATTAAATGAAGGAAATCCGATATACATTCATAAAAATTATTTCCATGCTTATACTAGTACATGTAATCTCATGAAATAAATATTACTGTATATACACATGTATATGCGTCTGGAGTCAGAGACCAACTGAGTTAGAGATTTAGGATGTGAGAACATTTTTCCACTGAGGAATTTGACCATCACAATTTGAGTGACATGCAACACTACATTTGAATTTCACTGTTGCATATTAGGCCGCATTTTCGATGAATTTACATCTCGTCAGTGCAACTCGAATCTAAATTCGGGAAAACGAGACATAGGCGTGCAAAGTATGACGGCAATGGCGACAGCGATGGCGTTAACTTTTACTAAAAATGGGAAAACCACTGCCAAAATATTATGCCCTCGAAAGGGTGTACAAGACTGGAGATTGGCTGGCAAATTTCCAGTCCCTACCCATTTGGCCCCGTGATTGATGAA
>MJUU01064832.1:114714-130999 GCA_002080025.1 Modiolus philippinarum
CGTGTTGTTGTTCCTTTGTTCAAGTTTGTTGACTTGACCTAAAACACCATGTTGTTGTTCCTTTGTCCAAGTTTGTTAGCTCTAACTACAACACCATGTTGTTGTTCCTTTGTTCAAGTTTGTTGCCTTAACTACAACACGATGTTGTTATTCAAGTTTGTTAACTCTAACTACAACACAATGTTGTTGTTCCTTTGTTCAAGTCTATTGCCTTTAACTACAACACCGTGTTGTTGTTCCTTTGTTCAAGTTTGTTGGCCTTAACTACAACACCATCTTGTTGTTCCTTTGTTCAAGTTTGTTGGCTTGAACTACAACACCGTGTTGTTGTTCCTTTGTTCAAGTTTGTTGGTTTGAACTACAACACCGTGTTGTTGTTCCTTTGTTCAAGTTTGTTGGCTTGAACTACAACACCGTGTTGTTGTTTCTTTGTTCAAGTTTGTTGGCTTGAACTACAACACCGTGTTGTTGTTCCTTTGTTCAAGTTTTAGTAAAGTTGATGGTTAGAATTGTTTTCCTCAGTTATGTGGGTGTTTGTGCCATCGACGTTTTCAATTGTACTTTTTTTACCAAAAAACATTTCCACTTGTAATATTTATCATGCTTATACAATTTACCACTATTTTGTCATGGAACATTGCTTTGTACTAAAACTGTACTTTTAATTAAACTATATACTGCCTCTATTTTGTAATGTATTAAAATTCTTGTTGGTAAATTGTCAACACAAAGAGAAAACTTTATATTTATATAAGGTATTATAATTAAATGATAAACACTACACTTTAAATGTAAATCTGTTGAATAAATTTTGAAAAATGGTTGAAAGAAAGGAATCTTTACTGTATATAAATTCAAATTAAGAATCTATTGAATTATGAAGGTATGTGTGAACGAAAAACAATTAGTTGATTTGGAAGGATGGTCTCCTTCCATAATGTATGGTAGGTTATTTTTATACCCCCTGCTTTGCGGGAGGTATATAGTGTTCATGGTGTCCTTCCGTCCATCTGTCTTTTTGTACCCAAAAGCTGGTATCCATTACTCCTCCTAAACCACTGATCAGAATTTCATAAAACTTATGCAGGAGCTTAATTGCATATTGTAGATGTGCACTACTCTTTTTGTTTTCCGATAATTCCTTTGTTTCCAGATTTTTGACATGTTTTTGACTTAGTCAATTTAGATCAATGCAAACCATATGGTGACCACATGGTATCCACTACTCCTCCTAAACTACTGATCAGAATTTCATGAAACTTATACAGGAGCTTAATTATATATTGAAGATGTGCACTATGTTTTTTGTTTTCCAATAATTCCCTCTTTTCCAGATTTTTTCCATGTTTTGGACTTTGTCATTTTAGCTCAATGCAAACCATATGGTGACCACATGGTATCCACTACTCCTCCTAAACCATTGCTCAGAATTTCATGAAACTTATGCAGTAGCTAAATTATATATTGTAAATGTGCACTTTGGTTTTTGTTTTCCAATAATTCCCCTTTTCCAGATTTTTGACATGTTTTGGACTTTGTCATTTTAGCTAAATTTAAAACCATATGGTGACCACATGGTATCCACTACTCCTCCTAAACCACTGATCAGAATTTTATGAAACTTATGCAGGAGCTTAATAACATATTGTAGATGTGCACTACATTTTTTGTTTTCCTCTTATTCCCTTTTTCAGATTTTTGACATGTTTCGGACTTAGTCATTTTAGCTTAATGCAAACCATATGGTGACCACATGGTATCCACTACTCCTCTTAAGCCACTGATTGGAATTTCATGAAACTTATGCAGGAGCTTTATTACATAATGTAGGTGTGCGCTACGCTTTTATTTTTCCAAAATTCTTTTTTTTCAGATTTTTGACATAATTTTGACTTTGTTATTTTAGCTCAATTCAAACCACATGGTATCCACTACTCCTCTTAAACCTCTGATTGGAATTTCAGGAGCTTCATTAAATATTGTAGATTTGCATTACACATTTTGTTGTGCAATCATTCTTTTTTTGCAGATTTTTTACATATTTGGACTGTCTTTTTAGCTCTTTTACCTCAGTGCAAACCATATGGTGAATACCTGGTATCCACTACTCCTCCTTGACCACTTATCATAACTTCATGAAACTTATGCAGGACCTTAATTACATATTATAGATGTGCACTTTTTATTTTGTTTTCAAATAATTCCTTTTTTCCATATGTTAAAGAAAATGCAGGAAGAGGCAGGGGCGGGGGTATCCGTGGCCC
Organism: Modiolus philippinarum; assembly: GCA_002080025.1. Lineage (NCBI taxonomy): Eukaryota > Metazoa > Mollusca > Bivalvia > Mytilida > Modiolidae > Modiolus > Modiolus philippinarum. The sequence goes on from MJUU01064832.1 coordinate 116,979, forward strand.
ACTAGGCCACAGTAACTCTAGTTTTTTTTGGGGGGGGAGATAATTTTTGTTTTTTTTTACTTATATTTAGGCCAAGTTGCTTTATAATAAATACATGCATTTCAACCGTTGGTAATAATTATCATGATTATAGTGGCTCTAATTTTAAGTGAATAAATAACTTAACCCATTATTTATGTTAATTTATAGGACTTGCATTATAAAGAAAGAATTCAAATTACTGCTTTAGTTAAAATTGAAGTACTTATATATAATGTATGACGTCAGAATTTAAAAGGAAACCTATATGAAAAGCTACTAAGATTGTAATTTTAAACATCCTTTGTCCCAGAGTACAGTCCTAAGTTAGCTCTAAAATGGCTTATGAAAAAGTACAACTACCACATCAATATGAATCCATCACGACACACACCACTTAGAAATACACAACAGAAAAAACAAATATTGGATCTTATATTTTATATCATCTTTATTTCAATATTTTGTGTAGATATAAATTTTGCAGAGAAAAGAAAAAAGACATTTGTACGAGAACTTCAGTTTTGATCTAGTTTCAACATTAAAACTTTTAAAGTACCGATAGTTAATTGACCCACAATAATTCAATTTATTTAATCTATTTAAATGATTTAAAAATCAGATTTCAATTTGTATTAAAGTAATATAAAGTAAATATAAAATAAACAGAACAATAAATTTCTTGTTATAAAGAAATTTGATAGCAGTAAAAAATGAGATTAAGGCCATAACAAAATTTTGGGCAGGCAGGCAAATTTTAATTTATATTTTGTATCAAATTCTTGGTGAAAAATGCTGTAATGTTTAAAAGAAATTTACTCAAATTGTCCAAAAAAAAATTTAAGAAAATGAGGATGAAAAAAATTTGGTTGGGCCGGGATGAGAATCTGGGGTATTTTTTATCATGGCCTTATTCAGGACTTAATCTGGAGTTCCAGAGCACTTGTATGATTGAGGTTTGAAAATGAATGCCCCAGTAGGGAACCAAGTATGATCTGTGAAAAGAACTTGTTTGGAAGCGTGCCCCTAACTATAGGCATGATAGTGATTTCCCAGAATTCCGTATTAGGAAAAACACATAAGTATGACACATGATTTTGATAAATTTAGAAGCGTGATTATGTGAAAAGGGACGCCCTCTGGACCCACTGTACTGTTAGAGTGAAGCACGACTGCATTCTTCACCCGTTAAAGTAATAAATACTGATAATATCTCATTGCAACATATGTACATTTTTTTCTTATTAATGATGGCTTTCAGCAAGGAACATTAAATTTTACATAAAGGCCTATTGAAAACCCTATCAAAAGTCTTCTTCTTTTAAACTGTAAGGGAGTCGGAACCCACACAGTTACAATATAATGGTCCTTAAATGGTGTCTTAAATGGTGTCTTAAAAGATCTTACGGCCAGTTAGAACCAAACTTAGTTTGAGTGGTACTTATAGATGGTACCATAAAATGTTGCCTAGTAGGTCTGTTCTTTGTCAGGGATGGCTGTTGGTAGGGAACTTATAGTGTTGAATAAATATAGGACTGTTTTTCTTCCTTTAAACCAAAATAGTGGTCTTTTGTGGTTTCCTTATAATTATGCAGTGGTATTCTTTCAGATCTGCACCACATTCAAAATGGCCACAATCTTGGAATGCTGTTATTTGACCCTATGGTGAAATATATTCAAAGATTGTCTTGGTAAATTACGTTCATGACCCAAGTTTGAATAGATGGTCCTGCACAAAAGAATGTATGGCTAGTCCTTACACATGGTCAACAACATGCCTACCTTGTTGAGACCTGTGACTGTTATTTGTCTTATTTATTGTGCATTTTATCATAAAATTACAAACAACCAAATGTCTTGATCCATTTCCAATTTACATGTCATTGAGCTAAACGGTAATAAAATGTATATTTCATAAAATTGAAATTGAAATTTATGATGTATAATATAAGGGTTTGATATCAACAGGGATTATAAATTAAACCTTTGTATTGAAGTTATTGAAAAGGTTATCTTGAATGTAAAAGCAAATCCATTGAAAGGGCAGTCTTTTTTCTGTTTTCTCTTTCAAGTTAAAATGGTATTTTTATATTAAGAAAAAGTTAGTTGTTACCTAAATGTCCATTGATGTCTTATTTATGACAAGTGGAGAGGGAGGTATTACATTTGTATTTTGTCCCTGTCTGTTTTGTCATGGTTTGTCTGTGTAATTGACCTCGTACAATTCATTTGGTAGGTTTTGATTTTTTCTGAATATTTGTACATACATCAAAGTTGTTGAAGTGGTACGATAACTGAATGCATGTTCAGCATGTATCTAGTAGGGTTCACATATTCTAACAGACACAAATATAATACCAGAAACACAAAATCCTTGTACTGCAAAATGTTCAATTTTACAAGAAAACATATATATGCCTAAATTTACTTTAATAAACTAATTTTATCAGTTTTGATTCCATATTCAACACACACAATGTCCAATTTTGCAGGTCGATGCTTAATTTACAATTAAAGGAATTATCTAATTTAAATGGTAAAATATCTAAATCATGTCATTATTTGTGGTTTCCCTGTAAAAAATAATATATTTTAATTACTTGATTACAGATTTCCATGTTGACTTCAACATAAATATTTTTAAAACAACAATAAGAGCATTTTTCCAATACTTGGTTCTACTTGGTACATGTATATTTGTAGTGACTTTGTCTCATGTACATTTACTCCATATCCTTTCATTGTTTATTTGTGTGTGATTTTTGCCAGGACAATTTAATGAATCCTACCACTAATTTTGACAAAATTTATGACAGTCTGCATATCATTTCAATTATTCGTGTTAGGCCGACAAGTTAAGGTGTTCACTTACAGAATGTAAAACCCTTACTAATGTTAAACAGAAAGCAAGGATAAATGTACACTTATTTATTATTACTCTGTATACTTTACAGTTGTGCCGGTGGATCCAATTCAAAGACAAGTTGTCCTGCAGGAACCAAAAATGTAGATACCAGTAAATCTCTACTGTCTGATTGCTCGGTAGGTATTAGTCTGGTACCAGTAAATCTCTACTGACTGATTGCTCGGTAGGTATTAGTCTGGTACCAGTAAATCTCTACTGACTGATTGCTTGGTAGGTATTAGTCTGGTACCAGTAAATCTCTACTGTCTGATTGCTTGGTAGGTATTAGTCTGGTACCAGTAAATCTCTACTGTCTGATTGCTCGATAGGTATTAGTTGGTACCAGTAAATCTCTACTGACTGATTGCTTGGTAGGTATTGCTTTGAGTTGTTATTGCTCCCCTTAGGGTCGTTGTCTCTTTGACACATTCCCCGTTTTCCTTCTTTTTCTTATTAGTATGGTACCAGTAAATCTCTACTGACTGATTGCTTGGTAGGTATTAGTCGGTACCAGTAAATCTCTACTGTCTGATTGCTCAATAGGTATTAGTCGGTACCAGTAAATCTCTACTGTCTGATTGCTCGGTAGGTATTAGTCGGTACCAGTAAATCTCTACTGTTGGAAGTATAAGTTACATCTACCACAAAGATTAAATAAATTACTGACATCTCCCTTGGGAACTGTTTTCCTATAGTCTTTATCTGGTGCAGTATATAGTGCCCTCGCTGTCAGCTCGTGCACATTCACCAGACAACACTATAGGAATACTTTTCTTTTAGGAGAAGTCTGTAATAAACTAATGTCACTTTCATACTAAGAGTTCAATACATTGTCAAAAACCTGATAAAAGGTATCAGCATTTCTACAGCAGTCACTGATCCTTTATTGATCAGTCACCCCATAAGCAATATACATAGTCAGCACGTGACATCTTTTGGCAAATCTGCATTTCGAAAATATACTAGAAGTAAAATATAACAAATTTGGTATTGATGTATAGTATCCACAACATGCAGTTTTGTAATATGATACAGAAAATCACTTCTTCAATAAGACGCTAGCTTCTTTCTTTATCATTCCATTTCATATGGAAGTCTGCATATGCCTCGAGTAACACCTTCTCTAAAGGGAGGTAAATACTGTGAAATCAACAAACTGCAAACAGAGAATATTAATAACTCTATTTAGCATCATATTATCTAATCATATTCATTCTCCATTTATGTAATAGCCTTTTTCTTGACATCCAATCAAATTCATTATCTGTTTATGTAATAGCTATTGTTTTGACATCTAATCAAATTCATGATTTTTTTCATCCAATCAAATTCATTGTCTTATTTCCTCAGGATTGTGCTGCTGGAGAGTACAGTAATGCTGGGGCATCAGCCTGTATGCAGTGTCCAAAAGGTTTCTACTGTCCCTCTGCTGGAACTGGTACCCCTCTTGCCTGTTCCTCTGGAACCTACTCACTAGGTGGAGCCAGTGTATGTTCAGAATGTCCAGAAGGAAGTCAGTGTCCAGCTACAGATGATGGCCCAAGAGCATGTCAAACTGGATATCATACAGCCAGTGCCAGTAAGTACCATACAGCTAGTGGCAGTAAGTACCATACAGCTAGTGCCAGTAAGTTTGAAATGGTATATGGTTCAAATATGCCAAGTGTAATTTAGGTTCAAAATGAAGTGTAATGGACTTGGTTCAATATTAAATGGGATTATACTTGTTCAAGACCAAGTGTAATTGACTTGTATCAATATTTCATGTAATTTAAATAGTTCAATACCAAATTTAATGACTTGGTTCAATATTAAATATAATTAAGCTGGTTCAGTACCAAGAGAAATTGATTTGGTTCAATACCAAATGTAATTTTATATAATTCAATGCCAAGTATAATTTACTAAGTTTAAAATTAAATGTGAAGATGTTAGTCCAATACAAAATGTAATTGACTTGTTTCAGTATTGAATGTTATTAAGCTAGGACATTACCAATGTGTAGTGTGGTCCAATTTTGAGTGTTATGACACTAGTTGAATTCCAACAATGATATCTTGGCTTAATGTTATGTAATTTAACTAGTTCAATATCAAGTGTAAATACCTTGGTTCAGTTTTGAATCTAATTTAATAAACTACTGTACAGCTCACACGGATGAACGCAAAGTCCTTGTTTTTTGGTGGATTTTCGCAACGTGGACTGATTAGCTAAGTCCGTGTAGCAGGGTGGAAGATCGCGGATGTCCACCTTAAATTATGTGACCCAACATGGACAAATTTTTGAAAACAGAATCCTCGTGGAACCATCGCGACCACACCGAGGAAATTTTAGATGTACATATGTTTGATTTCATTGCAAACATAAAAATCGAGGAATATTACATCCTTGGACTAACATATTTGATGTTGCAAACATACAAACCAAGGAATTACATCATGTGACTAACACCTATTCCATTATTTGCCCCAGTCGTAGTTCATCAACGGAAACCAGATGCATGTAAAAAATAAATAAAACATTCAACATTTCTAGATATGTATTTGTTATCAAAAGCATGCTTCAATAATTGTTGAATAAGCGCCTCTACCTAATTAGTATTCATATTACCTGAGATATTGATTTTTTTTCATTGGTCGGTTTTAGTTCTATTTTTAGAAAATTACCTAGTTCATATCTGCTATATATGAAATCTAATGGCTTCCGAAAGCACTCCTGCTTAATGTGCTATATCCAGGCTTTATTTTAAATTTTAAGCTATTTATGATAAAGATTTGACATCCAACAATTTTTGACAGAATATTTTGATAAAAGTTATAAAGCTGAGACCTGACAAGTGACAATTACGCAACTATACGACACCGAGGGATTCTTGTTGTTGACGCTGAATATTTTATTTTTATTTCCATCTAAGCAAATTTCCGCTTGAAATCATTTGAAAGAACAGTGATTTGACAGAATATTTATGCCAATTTTCACGGCAACGAGACAAACAAAAAAATTTAGGCTTGCAAATATAGTAATTCTAAAATAACTATGACGGTCTGCATGGGAACATTTGTTGTCAAAGAAAATTATATTTATATACATGTAACTTCAACCTGTCAAACTTTCTGATTCTGATAATTTTGGGAAAATGGTCATTTGTTGACATTAAAGCTCAATCTTTTCAATTATATTTTTCACGACAACACAATGAGTTCTAGATGCTGACCCGTGATGATTTCACGTTCAACACGATGTCACGAGGGGTCCACACAGGTAAATATTTTGTCCATGTTCTCAATTATGTTGTCCACGTTCAAGATCGTGGTGGAATTCCACGTTTGGCAAAATTTGTCCGTGGTGACAACAAGGATTTTGCATTTTCCATGTGAGCTGTACAGTAGTTCAATACAAAGTGTAACTGACTTGGTTTAATACACATGAATGTAATTTAACTTAAATAATTATTTAATGTAATGAACATCTCAGTGCCACATGAAATTTAACTTACATTAATATGATTTTAAGAACAAAAGTAATTTGCTCACCAGGTAACTAGTAAATACATAGATATACAAAACAATTCAGAACTATTTATAATCAGTAAAGTACTATGACAATTAATCTTTCTCTTTCTATAGATCAAACATCATGTTCTCAGTGTCCAGCTGGTTACTCTTGTCCAAACCAAGGAGCACCTGTACAGTGTACAGTGGGATTCTTTAGTAAAGATGGAGATGGTATTTGTACAGCTTGTCCGGCAGGATCTTATGTTGGAACTGCAGGTAAATATAATTATCTCCCTTTATTATACACCCACCAGAAACAGTAGGATTCTTTGGTAAACTTGCTGCTTGTCCAGCCGGATCTTATGTTGGAACTGCAGGTAAGCATAATTAACTCCCTTTGTAATGTTGATTAAGCACAGTTGTCTCCCTTTGTTAGGAAAACTTATTATATTTTCTCATAAAGACTACAATGAATAAATGTCCATGTTGTGCAGCAAGCTGTCACATGACCAGACTTGATGAAAATCCATGTTGACATGAAGACTGACTGACCCTGAGTAGTAAAATTCCATGTTGAAAATAGCAAGACTTACTGACTCTTAGTAAAAATCCATGTTGACATATAACAAGACTTACTGACTCTGAGTAAAAATCCATGTTGACAAATAACAAGACTTACTGACTCTGAGTAAAAATCCATGTTGACAAATAACATGACTCACTCACTCTATAATGAGTAAAATCCATGTTGACATATAACAAGACTTACTGACTCTGAGTAAAAAAATAACAAGACTCACTGACTCTATAATGAGTAAAATCCATGTTGACATATAACAAGACTTACTGACTCTGAGTAAAAATCCATGTTGTATTGCAAGTTGACACATAACAAGACTCACTGACTCTATAATGAGTAAAATCCATGTTGACATATAACAAGACTTACTGACTCTGAGTCTGAGTAAAAATCCATGTTGTATTGCAAGTTTACACATAACAAGACTCACTGACTCTATAATGAGTAAAATACATGTTGTTCAGCAGTTTGTCTCAATACAACGTGTTGACTCATGGAGAACAGTACTTGCTAACTCTTTAATGAGTAAAAATCTACTGTAAAATCATTTAATTACTCAGGGAAAAGATTTTATAGATTCAGTTTTAAAGTTATTTCATTAGGACAAATTTTTGTGGAATTCAAATTAGTAGAACCAATTTGTTTTAACAAATTCAGATTATTGGTGATTTAATTTCCTTGATAACTCTTTCCCACAAAAGAAATGAAATTTAGTATCCAACGATAATTTCTGCTCCTACAGTATGTTGTACCTCAAAACAATAGTTGCTTACTCTATAATGAGCAAAAATCTTCTGTTGTACAGAAAATTGTCAAAAACAAGACTAAGACACACTTTTTATGCCCCCAGATCGATGATCAGGGGGCATACTGTTTTTGTCTGTTTGTCTGTGCGTCCGAAACTTTAACCTTGGCTATAACTTTTGAACATTATAAGGAAGACTTTTCATACTTGGCAGGGGTATAGGTCTAGTCAAGAGGAACATAAATATGCAAAAAAAATTAGGTCAGGTCAAGGTTACAGAGGTTAAAAAGGGGTGAAATTGGCTGTTTTCAAATATTTTACTGTAGAATCCTTATTATTGTCCCCCGCCGCACCGCGACGGTGGGACATAGTAATGGTTTGTGTCCGTCCGTCCGTCCGTCCGTCCGTCCGTCCATCTGTCTGTCACACTTTCTTGTGGACGCAACTCCTCAGAAACCGTGTATTGGATTATGTTCAAATTTTGTAGGATTGTTAGTCATTATATGTACTAGATCATATCGCACCGCCATTTTGATTCGTCAATTTTTATAGGAGTTATGGGACTTTGACCATTTTTAGCAATACTATACAACTGGAGATCTTGTGGACACAACTCCTCAAAAACCGTGTATTGGATTTTGTTCAAATTTTGTAGGATTGTTAGTCACTATATGTCCTAGATCATATCGCACCACCAATTTGATTCGTCAATTTTTATAAGAGTTATGGGACTTTGACGATTTTTAGCAATACTATACAAATGGAGATCTTGTGGACGCAACTCCTCAGAAACCGTGTATTGGATTTTGTTCAAATTTTGTAGGATTGTTAGTCACTATATGTACTAGATCATATCGCACCACCAATTTGATTCCTCAAATTTTGTTGGAGTTATGGGACTTTGATTATTTCCACATTGTTATGCAATGGCAAATCTTGTGGACGCAACTCTTCAGAAACCACTGGTCAGAATTCATTCAAATTTTACAGGATTGTTAGTCACCACTAGTTCTAGATCATAAGACATGGCCATGTTGATTTGTCAAATTTTGTGGGAGTTATGGGACTTTGATTATTTCCACATTGTTATACAATGGCAAATCTTGTGGACGCAACTTCTCGGAAACCGCTGCTCAGAATTCATTCAAATTTTACAGGATTGTTAGTCATCATTAGTGCTAGATCATATCGCATCGCCATTTTGATTCGTAAAATTTTGTAGGAGTTATGGGACTTTGATTATTTCCACATTGTTATACAGTGGCAAATCTTGTGGACGCAACTCCTCAGAAACTGATAGTCCGAATTCATTCTAATTATACAGGATTGTTAGTCGTTATATGTAATAGATCATATCACATCGCCATTTTGATTCAACAAATTATAAGGGAGTTATTGGACTTTATCGACTTAATGCATACTACAACATAGGGAGACTTTCTGGACACATCTCGTTATACTCCAGTTAAGGGATTTTGCTGAAATTTGCTTAGCTATTTGCCACCTAATGCAGTTGATCATATCCTGCCACCATTTTGATTCTCAAAATTTTACATGACAAATGGGACTTTATTGACTTTTCTGCGGCGGTGGGGGACATAGCTACGCGTAGCAATCTTGTTTATCCTATTGAGACGGGGTTTCTTTAATGTTATTGCTAATAAAATTGCACATCTGTATTATATCGACAGATTTGAGGTAGCATTTACAGTTTTTTAGAAACAAGAGGCCCGAAGGGGGACAAACTGAAAAAAATAATTTTTTAAATTTTTTGTCGGATCTTGATGCAGTATTTTTCTGTAGGTTTCTTATAGCATGTTTGAAGAGATACTTTTAACAATTAAAACCATTTCAATAAATAAGAGGCCCAAAGGGGCTTCAAATGTTTCAGAATAAAGGGGTTAATTGGGTGTTTTTATGGTAATAAACAACTTTTGAACTATGTAAGATAGACTTTTAATACTTGGCAAATGTATAGGTCTTGTCAATATGAACATAAATATGCAAGAAAAATTGGGTCATAGGTCAAGGTCACAGAGGTCAAAAAGGGGTAGAATTGAGTATTTTCATATATTTTACTGTAGAATCTGGGCATATGTAGTGTTTCACAAACACATCTTGTTTGAGTAACAATCTGAAATGCAAAGCATGTTTATGAATAACAAGACTTACAGACTCTAGTTTGAGTAAAAATCCATTATGTGCATTAAGTTGCTACACCATAATCACAGACTGTAACAAGTAAAATTCCTTGTTGTAAAGCAAGTTGTCACATAAAAAGACTTGTTGACACTGAGTTTGAGTAAGAATCCATGTCATACAGCGAAATGTTGACAAGGCTTACAGGCTCTTGAACAAAAGGTGATTCTTAAGATTATCAGGAAGATTTTATAAAATTTATAGTCCATTAAATACTAAAGATAAGATTTTAACAAAGTTATTACCCTGCTTAGAAAACTGTCTTGCATGTGAACATTTGAATTTGAATCGTTTTATTTTTATGTTTTACAGGAGCCGACTCGTGTGCTACGTGTGATTCGGGATACAAATGTGTTAATGGTACATCTACTCCAGAAGCTTGTAATAATGGTTATGTTGCTCCTGCTGGGTCTGATACGTGTACACTGTGTGCAAATAGTGAGTAAATTGCTTATTAGATATGTGTACACTTCATGCAAATAGTGAGTAAATTGCTTATTAGATATGTGTACACTTTGTGCAAATAGTGAGTAAATGGGTAATCAGATACATGTACACTTTGTGCAAATAGTGAGTAAATGGCTTATCAGATACTTGAATACTTTGTGCAAATATTGAGTAAATGGCTTATCAGATACTTGTATCCTTTGTGCTAATAGTGAGTAAATGGCTTATCAGATACTTGTATCCTTTGTGCAAATAGTGAGTAAATGGCTAATCAGATACTTGTATACTTTGTGCAAATGGTGAGTAAATGGCTTATCAAATACTTGTATACTTTGTGCAAATAATAAGTAAATGGCTTATCAGATACTTGTATACTTTGTGCAATTAGTAAACAAATGGCTAATCAGATACTTGTATACTTTGTGCAAATGGTGAGTAAATGGCTACTGTTTTTTGGTGTGTATTACATGCACATATTTTCCCCCAGAAAGGTCCTAACGAGAGGGGATGTGTTTTATACATGTGAACTTCAAAAGACTATTTTTTTCTGACCATGACTAACTTAACTTCAGACCGGAAATGAGTATAAAATCCTTGTTTACTTTTGATCCAAATACGAACCCGTGATTGATGATAACAAAGTTTGCCAATGTTAACATGATTAGATGTGTATCGTTTTCTTTCTATACAACATGTATATTCAGAGATTTCCCGGTACCCAAAATTTCATCTCGATCGTGTCCGCCATATTTGTTTTGATTAGGTGAAGCCGGTTCCGGTTTTCAGGGGTACAAGATACTTGCAAGTGATAATGTAATTATAATTTCTGAAAAGGGATAGTTTAAATGAAGCTAATTAATACATAAACCAATTATGAAGATTAATAAGAGAATGTCACTTAAAAATATACCAAGACAAACCGTAATATTTACGTATCTGTAACTGCATTTGACTTTAAATTACGTTTGGAGATAAACTTCCTGTGTTTACCAAATCAATATTTTCCGTTTGCAAATTCCCAGAATGTTTGAATAAACCGTAAAATACAGACAGGTACAGTTATTCCTTGAAATATAAGTGAATAAAGCATCTTGTATTCCATTTAATTCAGTCCACAAGGTAATTCTCGACGTCTCCAGACATTTTTGGACAGAACATGTTGTTGAAAATTTACGTGCGTTTTTTACACACGAACTAGATTTTTTCTGATTCTTTTCCTCTGAGAAAGGAGGTGCATTTTATACACCAATGCGTTTAATACACACCAAAATTCAGTAATCAAATATTTGTACACTTTTTGCAAATGATGAGTAAATGATTAATCAGATACTTGTATAGTTTGTGCAAATGCCGAGTGAATGGCTAATCAGATACTTGTACACTTTGTGCAAATGGTGAGTGAATGGTTAATCAGATACTTGTATAGTTTGTGCAAATGNTGTTTATTTTCCCTAGTTCGTGTCCAGCTAATTTCTGGGTCAATCTCCTTATTGCGTCCTTCTAATTATTGTGTCAAGCTCTTTCGTTTGTCCATACTCGCTTTAAATTACACTTTTTCAGATTTCAGTGGACGACATGCTGCGGTCGTATCATGCTGCGCTCGGCGTAGCCCTTTATTGCTTTAAGTAATACTTAGATGTGAATTTATCATATTTTAAAGCATTACTAACATACAAGTAATGTACAATGTTTATTTACAGATAAAGTCCCCAGTGCATCAAAAGCAACCTGTGTCGATTGTCCTGCCGGAAAACAATGTACAGATCCCACGTACGTACCATCACTTACGATCAATTATAAGATGTATCTTGTATGAACGTATTTTCGCTTTGGTCTGCAATTGATTTTTATTTCAGGCAGTTTTCACAAAAGTAAAATATGAGGTCATAACTCATAATTTGATCTTTCTATCATGTCAAAAGGTTATTTGGAGACAATTATGAAGTCTTTTGGAGATGAAAATGTAGAGTATGAATTCATGTATTATGACAATGGACAATAAACAAGTCCTCATATTTAGTCCACATCAACTTATTTCTGGTTATGCAGATGACTTTTTTTTCAAGGAATCTAAAAGAAAGTAAAACTGAAATCTTAGTTTTGAAAGATGAAAAAAATTAAAGCGTACGTTTTGGTAGGGTGGGATGAGAATCTACTAATTTACTTGATGTGGCCTGATATCCAATAACAAAACATGGATGTAGTAAATCAACACAATGACAAAACAGGTGATAGAAATATACTTTAACTAATCAGAGATTATGATTATCTCAAAATATTCGAAGAAATGATCAACAATGCTGTGATTTGTGAATGCTTGAAACCCATCAGTGAATTACAGCAATTTTTCAATTATCATAATAAAGGAATAAAATGATAATTTTATATTCGCTAAGTGAACCAACGCCTGGTAAGTCTAATTTCGTAAGAACCTCCTGAAGTGGATACCACGAAGGTATGCAGGGTTGTGTAATAGAATTATGATTATAATACCTTTGATGACACAACAACACTTCAAAAGATTGCCGATAACTTTATTTACATAATGTAAAGGTATTATAAAAATGATAATTTGTATAATTACTTGTTAATGGTAATTTGACTAAGGACTGCAGATTTTAATAATGAATTTGTTGCTTTTTTTATCAGAACAACACCAACAGACTGTTCCACTGGATATTTTGCTGTTCTTGGTAATGCGACATGTACAATTTGTCCTGCTGGATTTTATTGTCCAAATACAATTGAGGATCCAAAAGTCTGTCCTGCAAGTAAGTTTCCATGGTAACTTTGTACATTTTCATGCTCTAGAATAGATAATCAAACAATTTTTATACTGTTAATGATTAATGTGTTATTATTGTTATCACAAGTTAGTACCAAAAGGGAAATAACTCTATAATTCTGCCCGTTGTTTTAATTGTATATGATTTGATCAAGAAATGTGATCAGAGGTTTTATTGGTTCACTTACCTTTTGAATTTTTCCCAAGGAATGCTTATTTTAAATGTTTTGAAATTTCTTGTTTTGAAATTAGTAATTTTCCCCCATTTGTAAAAGGAAATAATCCTCAAAATGTAAGAAAAATTCTTGTTGACCATCTAATGAGTAAAAACCAGAACTCATGTTAGCTGGTTTAATTTGATCTTTTTATGCCCCGCCTACAATAGTGGGGGGGATATAGTGTTTGCATGTGTCTGTCCGTCCGTCCGTTCATCCGTCTGTCCGCCCATCCATCCGTCCCAAGTTTGGTTTACCCTCAGGTTTAAGTTGTTTTTAGCTCACCTGACCCGAAGGGTCATGTGAGCTGTTGCCATCACTTGGCATCTGTCGTCTGTCGTCCGTCGTCTGTCAGTGGTAAACTTTTTCAAAAATCTTCTCCTCTGAAACCACTGAACCAATTTTCACCAAATTTGGCCTGAATCATTATCAGGTTATCCTGTTTCCAAATAGTATCGGATGAGTCTGAGGACCAAACAACATGGCTGCTGTTACTAAAAATAGCACATAGGGGTAAATTGCTGTTTTTGGCATATAACTCAAAAACTGTTACAGATATCAAAAATCTGACATGGTAAAAAGTAATCAGCATGGCAAGATCTACCCGCCCTGCAATTTTGAAGAAAATCTGAT
>MJUU01064832.1:139507-149755 GCA_002080025.1 Modiolus philippinarum
TCCTAGGCACTTGATATTTGACATGCAGTTGCGTCTTGGGCAGTACATACCAATTCTCTGCCCAGATGGTGGCCCTGGCCCCTTAGTCAGGTATGAACGATCACATTAAGTTTTTAGCAAGCAGTTTGTACAGCCTATACCAGTAGTCCTAGGCACTTGATATTTGACATGCAGTTGTGTCTTGGGGAGTACATACCAATTCCATACCCGGATGGTGGCCCTGGCCCCTAAGACACGCATGAATGATCACATTAAGTTTTTAGCAAGCAGTTTGTTCAGCCTATACCAGTAGTCCTAGGCTCTTGATATTTGACATGCAGTTGTGTCTTGTGGAGTACATACTGATTCCACGCCCAGATTTTGGGCCTGGCCCCTTCGTCATGCATGAGTGATCACATCATTTTTTTCCAGGGAAATTGTAAACATAGTTTAAGATTATATTTTAATATTTTTGCTGCTGCAGTAAATCAATGTGCAAATTAAGGCGATTCAGGGGCGGGCGAGACATATCCTGTGTCCACAGTTTAGTTTTTCTTTTAATCTTTAAGAACATTAACAATTGATATTTTTAACAATAAAATTTAAGGCGGTGTACTTGTTAAAGAGATGATAGTTTGTACAAAATTAGACAGAAGCAATACCATTTTGATTTTAAAGTGGAAGATATTGCGTAAATGGAGATTTACCCAAAAACAGTTAACCTCACTACTGGACTTTGCTGATACCAAATTCAGCTGTCCTGATTTCCAATCGTTTATGTTTATGTTTTGTCTGTCATTTGTGTTTTTGCTGTCTGCAGATTTTGATCTGTTATTAAAATAGTAGGTCAAGTCTTTACATTAAATTTTATTTCGATTTGTCCATCAGACAAGTAAATTTAAGATTTACTTGTCCTTAATGAGTTGTTATTGATCCAAACAGTGCAGAATTCATTTTCACTTGTCCCATGGGCAGGTAGTTTTAAATTTTAATTTGTCCTATGGGCAGGTAGTTCTAAATTTTCACTTGTCCCATGGGCAGGCAGTTCTAAATTTAACTTGTCCTATGGGCAGGTAGTTCAGAATTTTAACTTGTCCTATGGGCAGGCAGTTCTAAATTTTAACTTGTCCTATGGGCAGGTAGTTCTAAATTTTCACTTTTCCCATGGGCAGGCAGTTCTAAATTTTATTTGTCCAATATTATTGTTTTATTCCAGGATTTGAAGTTTTAGATAAGACAACCAATCCAAACCCATGTGATCCTGGTGAATATAACGTAGCAGGTTCTGCCACCAATTGTACCTTGTGTCCCGGAGGAAGTTACTGTCCAACCACAACATTGGCACCACAAGGCTGTGGAGGAGGTAAGATTTTTTTCTTCTTTTCTGGGGAAATGTCTGTTTTCCATTGTTAATGAGATTGCAATATTTCATTATTTGTATTTATTATTCATTTCTCTTTTTAGTTCCCCTCAAGTGAGGGAGCTTATGTGATTCTCCTAGTGTCAGTGTCTGCGTCCAGTTAGGAAGAATGGTTAAAGTCCATTCCTACTTACCGACTTGTCTCACATCAACCATATTGGTATGTCACTGATGAATTTTGGGATTACAACTGCAATGCATGCTTCAGATGCTGTCTCTTGCCTACAATTTATGCATGAGTGGGTTTCTTAGGTAGAATGGTAAAAGTCCATACCACTTATTGACATGTCTGTCATCAATCATATTGGTATGTATGATGCATTTTGGGGTGATACTTGCAATGCATGCTTCGGATGCTGTTTAACCTACATTTTATGAATGAGCAATTTGGTTAGGTAGAATAATGTTTAAGTCTATTCCCCGTAAATGACATGTCCCACATCAACCATATTGGTATGTATGATTCAATAATGCATGCTTTGAATGCTGTCTTTAACCTACATTTTATGCATGAGAGACTTGGTGAGGTAGGATGGATGAAGTCCATTCCTGCTTACTGACATGTTCCGAATGAACCATATAAGTATGTATGTCAGATTTTAGGATTACATCAGCAATGATTGCTTTGGATGCAGTCTGTAACCTGTAACATTTTATACATGAATGAATCTGTTAGGAAGAATGCTGGAAACTGAAATGTCCAGCTTGTTACAATGCTGTACAACTAGGTGAGCTTAGCAGACTGTGGCTGCTTTCTATGTATCCCTTTTTGCTTTGACATTAGTTTACTGATATATCACTTGGAGGATGTTTTCTTGTTAGCTATGTCAACTCTTCTTCATCAATCATCACCTGTGGTTTGATGACTTTTAAAAATCTCCTGAAACTACCACTCAGATTTCAAATTGAACTTTATCATCAATAGAATATGAATTTTAAAATTCAAATTTTTGGAAGGCATTTAACAAGATGGCAGGATGAATTGCTGTTTTAGACTAATAGCTCAAACATGGTCNTTTCGGATGGGATGTAAACTCAGGTCCACGTGTTGGGAGAAATGCCACGCTTCCTGCACGTTAAAGAACCCTTGTAGCAAGCTCTTTTTGGGGTGGTCCGTAGGTGATCGGCTACAAGGCTAAATTCCCCGCCCTTGACGATTTCACCCTACTTTTCCAGTGGCAGTCAGAATTTCCCGTCCCATGGCCCTTTCCATACCCCAAAGTGATTATTTATCAACAAACTTGTTCTCGTCTTGATATAGCTGAAATATTGCTGAGTAGACGTTAAACAATATTCAATCAATCAATCAATCTTATTAGCTATGTCAACTCTTCTTCATCTTTATCACCTGTGGTTTGATGACTTTTAAAAATCTCCTGAAACTACCACTCAGATTTCAAATTGAACTTTATCATCAATAGAATATGAAGTTTAAAATTCAAATTTTTGGAAGCCATTTAACAAGATGGCAGGATGAATTGCTGTTTTAGACTAATAGCTCAAACATGGTCGTAGCTGAGATGTGTATTACCTTTTTGTTGGTCAAAAAGAGAATTTAAAGATATTTTTTAAGGGATGACTTATAATGCATCCATATTTTTAAATCACTACAGTAGATATTTGCCTAGCTGTGCATATTGTGCAGTCAGAATTTCTACCAATTTTTCACAGAATTATCCCCCTTTTTAGCTCACCTGACCCAAAGGGTCAGTGGCTTTTGCCATCACTTGGCTTCCGTCATCCGTCGTCTGTCCGTCTGTCCATCCGTCCGTCGTTCGTCCATTAAACTTTTCACATTTTCATCTTCTCTGAAACCACTGAAGCAAATTCAACCAAACTTTACAGGAATGATGTACTAAAGTCCTTTACAAAGATTGCTCATTTCATTCCAATCCAATAAAAAACATGACTGCCAGTGCGGAACTTAGGTTTAACATTTGAGCCTACGGGAAAAATCACATTTTCATCTTCTCTGAAACGTCTAGAGCAAATTCAACCCAACTTTACAGGAATGATGTACTAAAGGTCCTTTACGAAGATTGCTCATTATCTTCCGATCCGGTAAAAAAATGGCTGCCAACACGGAACATAGTTTAAAATCGGACCTATGGGAAAATCACATTTTCATCTTTTCCTGTGAAATTGTTGAAGCAAATTCAACCAAACTTTACAGGAATGATGCACTTAAGGTTCTTCACAAAGATTGCTCAATTTTGTTCCGATCTGATAAAAAAACATGGCCGTCAGCACCCAACAAAGTTTAACATTGGACCCTATTGGAAAAAAATTACAATTTCATCTTCTCCTTTGAAACCTAAAAGCAAAGTCAACAAAACTTTACAGGAATAATGTATTAAAGGTCCTTTACAAAGGATGCTCATTCTGCTCTGATCAGATGAAAAACATGGCTGCCAGCATTGAACATAGTTTAATATTGGACCCTACTGGAAAATCACATTTTCATCTTCTCCTTTAAAACCTAAAAGCAAATTCAACCAAACTTTACAGGAATGATGTATTAAAGGTCCTTTACAAAGATTGCTCATTCCGTTCTGATCAGATGAAAAACATGGCTGACAGAACGGAACATAGTTTAACATTGGACCCTTTGGGAAAATCATATTTTCATCTTCTCCCCTGAAGCTGCTGTAGCAAATTTAATCAAACTTTATAGGACTGATGTACTAAACGTCCTTAACAAAGATTGCTCATTTTGTTCTTATTTGACAAAAAACATGGCGTCGTCCGTCCGTTACCTTTTCACATTTTCATCTTCTCCTCTGAAACCATTGAAGCAAATTCAACCAAACTTTACAGTAATGATGTATGGAAGGTCCTTTACAAAAATTGCTCATTCGTTCCGATCTGATGAAAAACATGGCCCCCAATGCAGAACTTAGGTTTAACATTGGAACCTATGGGAAAAATCACATTTTCATCTTCTCCTTTGAAACCACTGAAGCAAATTCAACCAAACTTTACATTAATGATGTACTAAAGGTCTTCAACAAAGATTGTTCATTTTGTTTAGATCCAATAAAAAACATGGCTGCCGGCACGGAACATAGTTTAATATTGGACCCTATGGGAAAATCACATTTTCATCTTCTCCTCTGAAACCACAGAAGCAAATTCAACCAAACTTTACAGGAATGATGTACTAAAGGTCCTCAACAAAGTTTTCTCATTTCCTTTGGATCTGATAAAAAAACATGGCCTCCAATACGGAACATAGTTTAACATTGGACCCTATGGGAAATCACATTTTTATCTTCTCCTCTGAAACCACTGAAGCAAATTCAACCAAACTTTACAGGAATGATGTACTAAATAAAGGTCCTCCACAAAGATTGATTATTTCATTTGGATCCGATAAAAACATGGCTGCCAGCACGGAACATAGTTTAACATTGGACCCTATGGGAAAATCATATTTTCATCTTCTTCTCTGAAACCACAGAAGCAAATTCAACCAAACTTTACAGGAATGATTTGTGAAAAGTACTTTACAAAAATGCTTATTTTGTTCCGATCCAATAAAAAACATGGCCGCCAGCACGGAACTTAGGTTTAACATTGGACCTATGGGAAAAATCAGATTTTCATCTTCTCCTCTGAAACCGCTGAAGCAAATTCATTCAAACTCTACAGGAATGATATACTAAAGGTCCTCAACAAAGATTGTTCATTTCCTTTGGATCCGTTAAAAAACATGGCTGCCAAGACGGAACATAGGTTTAACATAGGACCTTATGGCAAAAATCACATTTTCATCTTCTCCTCTGGAACCGCTGAATCAAATTCAAACAAACTTCACAGGAATGATGTATGGAAGGTTCTTAACAAAGATTGCTCATTTTCTTCCGATCCGATAAAAAACATGGCTGCCAGCACGGAACATAGTTTAACATAGGACCTTATGGGAAAATCACATTTTCATCTTCTCCTCTGAAACCACTGTAGCAAATTCAAGAAAACTTTAAAGGAATGATATATGGAAGGTCCTTAACAAAGATTGCTCATTTGGTTTCATTCTGATAAAAAACATGGCTGCCAGCACAGAACATAGTTCAACATTGGACCCTAAGGAAAAAATCACATTTTCATCTTCTTCTCTGAAACTGCTGAAACAAATTCAAACAAACTTTACAGGAAAGATGTATGGAAGGTCCTTTACAAAGATTGCTCATTTCACTTAGATCTGATAAAAAACATGGCTGCCAGCATGGAACATAATTTAATACTGGACCTTATTGGAAAATCACATTTTCATCTTCTCCTCTGAAACAGCTGAAGGAAATGTAACCTTACTTTGCAGTAATGAAGTATGGAAGGTCCTTAACAAAGATTGCTACTTTCTTTCCGGTCCGATAAAAGCATGGCCACCAGCACGGATCATAGTTTAACAATGGACTCTATGAGAAAATCACATTTTCATCTTCTCCTCTTCAACCATTGAAGCAAATTCAACCAAACTTTACAGGAATGATGTATAGAAGGTCCCTAATAAAGATTGCTCATTTGTTCCAATGGGATAAAAAGATGGCCGCCAGCGCAGAACATAGTTTTAACATTGGACCCTGTCTGAAAATCTCATTTTCATCTTTTCCTCTGAAACCAATGGAGCAATTTCAACCAAGCAAACTTACAGGAATGATGTATGGAAGATTCATAACTAGGATTGCTCATTTTGTTTTGAACCGATAAAAAAAACAAGGTGGCCAGCGCTGAACATAGTTTAACATAGGATCCTATGGGAAAATCTTCATTTTCATCATCTACTCTGAAACCATTAAAACAAATTTATCTTAACCGCATTGGGGTAATGTATTGAAAGATATTTAACAAAGAATACTTATTATACCCCATGCAACGAAGTTGCGGAGGGTATAATGTTTTTGACTGGTTCGTCCGTCCGTCAGTCCTGTTCTTGTCACTGCAACTCCTCTGTTACAGCTTGACGGATTGCTTTTATATTTGGGAGGATTGTTGGTCATGATGTGTAGATGTGCGTACTATACCGCCATATTGATCGGATAATTTTTGTGGGACTTATGGGACTTAGACTATTTTCAATTAAAATACCAAAGTATCATCTTGTCACTGCAACTCCTCTGAAACCGCTCAATGGATTGCTTTCCTATTTGTTAGGATTGTTGGTCATGATGTGTAAATGTGTATACTATACTGTCTTATTGATCGGATTATTTTTATTGGAGTTATTGGACTTGAGTTATTGGATTTAGACTATTTTCAGCTAAAACATCAAGTATCATCTTGTCACTGCAACTCCTCTGAAACCGCTCAATGGATTGCTTTCATATTTGGTAGGATTGTTGGTCATGATGTGTAGATGTGCATACTATACTGCCTTATTGATCGGATTATTTTTATGGGAGTTATTGGACTTAGACTATTTTCAGCTAAAACAGCAAGTATCATCTTGTCCTAGGTAATTTCCCTTTAAAATCTGACTGTTTTCAAATCTTCTTTGGTTTACTTTTCTCTTTTAAGTTTAAGAGAAATTTCCTGCTATCACTTTATTAAAAACAATTATTTGTTACATAATCAAGAGTAAAAAAGGTGTTTTAATACAAATTTTTACAATTTTTTGCAAAAATACTTCCATAATCTTTACTTATTTCACATTGTAATAATTTGAGTATATAAACGTATATTGTGTCCTACTGTGGTCAATGTTTGCCTTCAGTTGAAATATCTTTCCCAGATACTCAAGTAGAAGTTTTTCATTTGTATGGACTCTTATATTTGATATCACTGTGTCTTGGGTCTGTCAGTCATACACTTCTCATTCAGATGTCTTCTGAAACTGTTGGGCCAATTGGAACCAAACTTGGTCACAATAGTCCTTAGGTGGTCCCCTCTAAAAATGTGTTCGGAAAGTTAACACTACACCCAACATGGCCGCCAGTTGGATCTTTGTCTAAAAATGGACCCTATATTCCAAGATCTCTGAAACTACTGGGCCAATTTGAACCAAACTTGGTCACAATGGTCCTTACAGGTGGTCCTTTTTAAAAGAAATGTCTGGCAAGTCTGTATCATGGCTGCCAGTGGGAACACAGTTTTAACATTGGACCCTACGGGAAAGCATTCAAAGATCTTCTGAAGCGATTGGAACTAAACTTGGTCACAATAGTCCTTGGGTGGTCCCCTTGAAAAATTGTGTCGGGCAAGTCCGCATGTCATCCAAGATGCCCCCCAGTGGGGAACTTTGTCAAAACTTGGACAATATTGCAAAAATCTCCTTTGAAAATACTTGGCCAATTGGAACCAAACTTAGTCACAATGGTCCTTAGTTGGTCCCTTTTAATAAATGTGTTTGGCAAGTCCACATCATATTCAAGATGGTGATGGTGAATGAAAGGGGAACATGGTTTTAACATTGGATCCTATAAGGTAACATATTCAGAGATGTTCTCCTCTGAAAGCACATGGCTAATTGGAATCATACTTGATCACAGTGGTCCTTTCTTGGTCCCCTGCACAAAATGTGTCCAGCATGTCCACATAGCATCCAAGATGGCAGTCAGAGGTGAACAGTTTAACCTTGGATCCCATTGGAAATCATTTAAAGATCTCCTCTGAAAATACTAGGCCAATTGGAACCAAAGTGAGGCACAATGATGCATAGATGGCCTTCTTCAAGAAGGTGACAGTCAGTCTACGCCCCATCAAAAATAGCTTGGGAACATAGTTTAATTTTGGATCATATAACCTCAATGTCTATCAACAAAGTTGAAATTGAGCCCCTTAAACATTTGGATTATTTTGACTAATTGTGTCAGCCATGGCCCAGGTGAGCAATACAGGCTCTTGTATAATATTGCTTATAGGATATTTTTTAGTTCAATAATGCAGGATTTTCTGATATGTGGAGGCGTGGGGTATGTGAGCTTGCTCACTAAGGTTCTTTAATTTCAATTGAATCTGACAAAAACATGGATGTCAGTAGAGAACATCGCTTTACATTAGACCCTGTAGGAACACATTTTTGGTCCTCAGCATAGGCATGGCTTAAGTGCATCTTTGTCAGGTGAGTGATACAGGATCAGTATCTGAGCCTCTAGTTAACTTATAACTTGGTTAATAACATCTATATGGTCAACTTCTGTATCGTTTTCGTCCCAACTTTGCGAGAAATTGAACCACAATGCATTGTTCTGATTTTTTTTCTGTGGAATGCATTGCCAAGTGTCATAGACATAGTTCTCTTTTTAAACCATAAAAACTTTCAAATTGAGCTGAAACGAGGGGAGGGGGAATGGGAAGAGTGGTCGGACACAAGCTGTTTTGAATGGCTTTTTGAGGGCAAAAGACACATTTGTAATATGATTATGTATAAAACTGTATATTGAAAAGGTTTAGAGTGAATTAAATATCTGTAATTACATTCTGTACATTACAGAAACCCAGCGAGGGGAAGACATACTGTATTTGTCTTTTTAATTTGTTGTCCATCAGTTGTCTGTCTGTCCATAGTCAAAGCCTTGTGATGGATTTGTTTTCAATGTCATTAAGTTGTTTTCAATGTCATTTAATTGCTCTCTATGTCATTAATTTCTTTTCAATGTCATTATATTTCAAGGTATTACAGTAACCCTGGAGCTACAGAATGTACCCAGTGTCCCTCAGGATTTGCTTGTCCTGATAATTTTATGTCATATTTCAAGGTATTACAGTAACCCCGGAGCTACAGAATGTACCCAGTGTCCCACAGGATTTGCTTGTCCTGATAATTATATGTCATTATATTTCAGGGTATTACAGTAACCCTGGAGCTACAGAATGTACCCAGTGTCCCACAGGATTTGCTTGTCCTGATAATTATATGTCATTAATATCAGGGTATTACAGTAACCCTGGAGCTACAGAATGTACCCAGTGTCCCACAGGATTTGCTTGTCCTGATAATTATATGTAATTATATTTCAGGGTATTACAGTAACCCTGGAGCTACAGAATGTACCCAGTGTCCCACAGGATTTGCTTGTCCTGATAATACAGATGGAACAAAGAATACACAGTGTGCCGATGGATATTATTCTCTAGCAGGCGATATGACGTGTACAGCTTGTCCTGCAGGAAAATACTGCATCAGTATACAGTAAGTTTGTAGTCAGGACTAAGTTAGGACATGTACAGCTTGTCCTGCAGGAAAATACTGTGTCAGTATACAGTAAGTGTGTAGTCAGGACTAGGCCAGGATGTGTACTGCTTGTCCTGCAGTAAAATGCTGCATCAGTGTACAGTAAGTGTGTAGTCAGGACTAAGTTAGGACATGTACAGCTTGTCCTGCAGGAAAATACCCCATCAGTATACAGTAAGTGTGTAGTCAGGACTAAGTTAGGACATGTACAGCTTGTCCTGTAGGAAAATACTGCATCAGTATACAGTAAGTGTGTAGTCAAGACTAAGTTAGGACATGTACAGCTTGTCCTGCAGGAAAATACTCCATCAGTATACAGTAAGTGTGTAGTCAGGACTAAGTTAGGATGTGTACAGCTTGTCCTGCAGGAAAATACTCTATCAGTATACAGTAAGTGTGTAGTCAGGACTAAGTTAGGACGTGTACAGCTTGTCCTGCAGGAAAACACTGCATCATTGAACAGTAAGTGTGTAGTCAGGACTAAGTTAGGACATGTACAGCTTGTCCTGTAGGAAAATACTGTATCAGTATACAGTAAGTTTGTAGTCAGGACTAAGTTAGGATGTGTACTGCTTGTCCTGCAGGAAAATACTGTATCAGTATACAGTAAGTTTGTAGTCAGGACTAAGTTAGGACGTGTACTGCTTGTCCTGCAGGAAAATACTGCATCAGTATACAG
>MJUU01064832.1:152553-171383 GCA_002080025.1 Modiolus philippinarum
ATCAGTATACAGTAAGTGTGTAGTCAGGACTAAGTTAGGATGTGTACAGCTTGTCCTGCAGGAAAATACTCTATCAGTATACAGTAAGTGTGTAGTCAGGACTAAGTTAGGACGTGTACAGCTTGTCCTGTAGGAAAATACTGTATCAGTATACAGTAAGTTTGTAGTCAGGACTAAGTTAGGACATGTACTGCTTGTCCTGCAGGAAAATACTGCATCAGTATACAGCAAGTATGAAGTCAGGACTAAGTTGGGACGTGTACTGCTTGTCGTGCAGGAAATACTGCATCAGTATACAGTAAGTTTGTAGTCAGGACTAAGTTAGGACGTGTACTGCTTGTCCTGCAGGAAAATACTGCATCAGTATACAGCAAGTATTAAGTCAGGACTAAGTTGGGACGTGTACTGCTTGTCGTGCAGGAAAATACTGCATCAGTATACAGTAAGTTTGTAGTCAGGACTAAGTTAGGACGTGTACTGCTTGTCCTGCAGGAAAATACTGCATCAGTATACAGTAAGTTTGTAGTCAGGACTAAGTTAGGATGTGTACTGCTTGTCCTGCAGGAAAATACTGCATCAGTATACAGCAAGTATGAAGTCAGGACTAAGTTGGGATGTGTACTGCTTGTCGTGCAGGAAAATACTGCATCAGTATACAGTAAGTTTGTAGTCAGGACTAAGTTAGGACGTGTACTGCTTGTCGTGCAGGAAAATACTGCATCAGTATACAGTAAGTTTGTAGTCAGGACTAAGTTAGGAGAGTCAATATAAAGCATTTCATATGTTCAGCAGCCACAAAATTAATAATTTCTGCTCAACAAAGTTTGGGAGGAATATTGCCATGTTTCTAATTATTATCATCAAGTCATTTTGAATGAGAAACGTCGGTCAGTTGTCTCCCTGTACCAAGTTAGTTATATATAGTTAAAAGGGAGATCATTTTAATTTAAATATCAAAAGAAGGTATTGATATGCTTATTAGAATTATCTCCACTTTGAACCATACAAAACTAGCTTGGTACAGGGAGATAACTGGATGATGTTTCTCATTTTTTTATGACATTCAGGAAGTTTGTTTGATTATAGTACATGTTTTAACTAGCATAGCATCCTCCTGGGCAAATCAATCATTTCCCCTAAATAAACAATATCTTTAGCTGTATTGTTATTACTTCAATTCAATAGACAGGTGGAGATAGCTTTAACTGTATTGTTTTTAGTGTTCATCATGAACACTTTAGCTATCGGTTCAGCTTAATTGGATAAAAATAGATGTTGCAGGGCGGGAAACTTTTAAACAGGTTAAAAAGTCTACTTATAAAATTGTAAATAATACAGTAAACTTACTGAATAATCTGGTAGAACGTTACATACTATTGTTCAAAATGGTAAAAATGTTTGAACACAGCTTAAAGTAGGAATTGAGGTGCTTAAAGGCTTTAAAGTGATGGCGGATTGAAACTAAAAAGGAGGTGTCGAATGGGCTTGAGTATACAGTACGAGACGTTATTAATACACCCAAACCAATTTTAATTGCTACTTCGCTGTTATTACACTTATTGAATTTCCCGTATTGAGAAATTTTACAATTATCGAGTACATTATTAAAACGAAAATAGGGCATATTTGTTTCACGCGTAGGGATATGAAAAATAAAAAATAAATATCAGGATAATCTTTGAAGATGTCAAAATGGTTTCTTTATGAAAGTTGTTGCACATTTTAAAACTTTTCATGATGTTTTGATATGTCAACTGCCTGATCTTCACGCAGCGGTACAAATCCGAAAATAATATTCCACATGTTCAATCTTGATCAGGCGCTAGAGGGCGCAGATTGTTGTTTGTTTACATTTTCGATATGTTTTGATTTGAGACAAACGGCACACATACCAGTACCTAGACGTAACTATGTGTCTCTGCTGTGATTCCGTTGTAATCAGAAATGGGAGAAGTTGGACTGAGTGAAGGATTCTCGATTATTTGATTGCTTCGGTAGAAATGTCAAATTTGCACTCGATGCGCATGTACGTTAATTTGCGTGTGGATATAAATAACACGATGCATGTAGGTAGTTTCGTTTTCTCTGATCGGCTCATTTTACTTGTCTGAACAATATAATTTATATTATTAAATTTGTCAATCCATGTTCAAAAGTCGTCTTGCATGATCGTTTATGTTCTCGAGGGGGAATTGCATTTTAAAATGTACATAAAGAGTGGCCGTATCTGTCTGAAACATTTGGATATCCTCTGCATCTGCATGAAATTATTTAAGTATTTCCTTAGAATTAAAAAGGTTAATAAGTCATATCCTGTCCTTTCGTAAAATATATACCTAAAACAACGCTCATAATTTAGGAAGTTGTCATACTCCTAACAAATCTTGCTCAATATGATATCATATTTTGACTGCACAGTGGTATGCATGCCTAGGTTTGAAAATGGTGAATTATTCAAGGTGTCTGAATGGTATAGCATTTTGCAAAAATTTCTTTGTAGAAACATAATTGTGTTACTGTTAAAGAGATATAATAAAATTTTGGGGTCTCCGTGCATTTATACGCAAAGAAATGAAATTAAAAATTGAAGGATTTTACAAAGAAATGATGGGGAAAATGTTTATATGAAAGGATAGCTTTAATAATCTATTATAGATTTTGTTCATACTGTTTATCTGTTTTGATATAATTATACAGTTTACATAAAAAAAAATAAAAATTAGGGGTCACCATTAACATTGAAATAGGAGAGATAAATTGTAAAATGTTAATTTCTTTATAGTGATATCAATATGATAATAATAATAATATTTATTCAGGCAAGTGCATACAGTCATATCATGTACACATAAAACATTATATAAAACAATACTAAGCAATGAATAGTTTTAAAAGTATATATATTGTAATATTAAACACATACTAGTAGGATAACCCATAAAGTAAAAAAAGACTTATTTCCAATGGGGTCCTTGTTAATAATTACAAAAAAACCCNGTTTCTAATTATTATCATCAAGTCATTTTGAATGAGAAACGTCGGTCAGTTGTCTCCCTGTACCAAGTTAGTTATATATAGTTAAAAGGGAGATAATTTTAATTTAAATATCTAAAGAAGGTATTGATATGCTTATTAGAATTATCTCCACTTTGAACCATACAAAACTAGCTTGGTACAGGGAGATAACTGGATGATGTTTCTCATTTTTTTATGACATTCAGGAAGTTTGTTTGATTATAGTACATGTTTAAACTAGCATAGCGTCCTCCTGGGCAAATCAATCATTTCCCCTAAATAAACAATATCTTTAGCTGTATTGTTATTTTGTAGATTCAATTCAATAGACAGGTGGAGATAGCTTTAACTGTATTGTTTTTATTTCATAGTTCTGATACTTCAATTGATTGTCCAGATGGATCTTATGCTACTAGCAATGCCACAAGTTGTACAGTATGTGAAGCAGGCAAAATATGTCCTAACAAAGACGGAACTGGCATAGACACTTGTTTAGCAGGGACGTACTCCACGGCCGGATCGGTATCATGTACAGATTGTCCAGCAGGACAAGCCTGTCCTTCTACAAATACATCACAAACAGAGACATGTGTACCAGGGACATACTCCATTGCAAAATCTACATCCTGTACCCCCTGTCCTGCAGGAAAGTATGTATATCATATTTAACATGTAAGATCTAATATTGTTTGGTAAATTTTGAATTTTGAAGTCATATGTATTTACAATTACTGTGGCAGTACTTTTATTCATGGACACCAATTTTTGTGGTTTTCATAAATATCTTAATTTCGTGGAATCTTATATTCATGTTTTCCAATTCTATGCCTTGTAATTAAGGGGAAAAGGAATTTTGTTGGGAACTTAATTTCGTGGTTTAGCTGAACCATGAAATCCACGTAAATTTATAACCGCAGGAACAATAGTACTTTCACAGTGTATCATTTCCCTGTGCTATTGGAAAACTGGAAAAAAACTGAAAACTTGGACCCTCTTCAGAAATTAAAAAAAAAATATTATTAGAATGCTGAGTGCCATCTGTACACCTGCACGTGACGCCTTCACAGTGACCTAATAATTTCGTGATAATGTCCAGTTCGGCGATACTGAGGTTATCAGTCTCTGTCAATCAAAGGAAGTTCATACAAATTATCGAAAAATCAAGTTCACCTGATCAAGTAATGCCTTGGGAGTTTTTATTTACTGAATTTAGCTAATTTATTAATTTGCTACTACATTATAATTGTAAGTCATTTTCAAATTGAACTTTCATGATATCTTGTTCACAAGGTCAACATATGCAAGTGCACCTTAATCTTTTTTGTTTTTTGCATAATTTCTTTAACAACTAAAATACAAATGTTGTCTATTAGTCAGATGTTGTTGTCTATTAGTCAGACTTTGTTGTCTATTAGTCAGACATTGTTGTCTATTAGTCAGACGTTGTTGTCTATTAGTCAGACGTTGTTGTCTATTAGTCAGACGTTGTTGTCTATTAGTCAGACGTTGCAGGCAACTCTTATTTCAACTGTTGTATACATGTAATTGTTATCGCAAATACATGTATATTTTTAAGATGGAGTAGATGTAACAACTACAGTAGAACACTGAAGGAACAAAATCAAAGTCCAGAGACATTGTAAAAATGAGAATAAACAAACACAAAGACAAAACAAGGAAAAGAGACAGCCACAAGGCACGGAAATAAAAACAAGACATTTAGAACTTACGCACTTATAGTATGAACTTCCATGAAAAGCAGGTGTAACATCAGCTGCCATGGAAGAGTAAGCATGTTTACTCCACTAGCTGCACCTGTCTCACTATCAGTGAGTCAATCCAGGTTTTAGCCAAAGTTGATTGTTTCAAATTCATGAAGACATGAAATCTAGATGAAAAGGGAAACTAGG
The DNA here is from genome assembly GCA_002080025.1 of Modiolus philippinarum. Classification (NCBI taxonomy): domain Eukaryota; kingdom Metazoa; phylum Mollusca; class Bivalvia; order Mytilida; family Modiolidae; genus Modiolus; species Modiolus philippinarum. The sequence continues at coordinate 157,479 of MJUU01064832.1, forward strand.
TATTAGTTCAGGCAGCCCATTTGATAAATAAGATAAATTTATAGTGTGTCTTAAAAATGAATGTTTTGGCCAAATGGCTTCAATATACATTACAAGTATAATACTATGTTAACAATTTTTTCTTCAGAGCATGCCCCTCTACCAGTTCAGACACAGAAGTAACTTGTGATCCAGGGACATACTCTATTGGAAACCAAACAGCATGTACACCATGTCCCTTAGGCCAGGAATGTCCAGATGTTGACACCAATACAACTATGTAAGTGATATTCTCATAGTTAGTCTGTAGGAGATATGGCAAGTCATATTGTAGGGGGTGTGGCAAGTCATATTGTAGGAGGTGTGACTAATTACATTATAATAGGTGTGTCAGCACACATTGTAGGAGTTGTTGGCAGTCCTATTGTATGTGGTGTGACCATTTGTTTTGTAGGAGGTGTTGCCAGCCATATCGAAGATCTTAAGCTAGTGACGTTGTAGGAAATGGGGACACTCATATTGTAGGAGTTGCGGCCTGTCATATTGGAGAAAGTGTGATCTGCCATATTGTGGGACATGTGGCCATTTACATTGTAGGGATATAGCTTATTAAATTGTAGGAGTTTTGCCCAATCAAATTTTAGGAGAAATGGCCTGACATTGTAGGAGATGTGGCCAGTCACTTTGCTGGAACTGCTGCAAGTCATTTACTAGGTGTAATGGCCAGTCATATTATCCAATATATGGCCAAGTAGGTGTACACTATAGGGATGTTGTCAGTCATATTGTAGAAAGTGTGGCCATATAATAGTTGTTGTGGTCAGCCATATTGTAGAAATTGTTGGCAGTCATATTGCTGGAGGTGTGGTCAGTCATATTGTAGGAGTTGTGACCAGTCATATTGTAGCAGATGTGACCAGTCGCAGTGTAGGTGGTGTGGTCAGTTATATTGTAAAAGGTGTGGTTAGTCATATTCTAGAAAGTGTGACCAGTCCCATTGCAGGAGGTATGGTCAATCGTATTGTAGAAGGTGTGGTCAGTCATATTGTAGGAGATGTGGCCAACCATATTCTAGGAGGTGTTGCCAGTCACATTGTAGTTGTGGCTTGTGATTTTGTAGGAGGTGTGGCCAGTAATTTTGTAGAAGTTGTGGCTAGTCAAATTGTAGGAGGTCTGGCCAGTCATATTAGAAGGTGGCCAGTCAAATTGTAGGTGATGTTAGTCAGATTGTAGGAGATGTGGCCAGTCATAGTGTAGGGGTTGTAAATTCATTTTTATATCATTTCAGAAAAGATTGTGATCCTGGGTACTATTCCCTAGGGAACCAGATTGCTTGTACCCTTTGTGATGAAGGCTATATGTGTCCTGTAATTATAGAAGGCCAATCAAAATGCCAGCCAGGATATTACAGCGCTGCAGGATCAACTAACTGTACTGCATGTGAACCAGGATACTACTGTCCAGACCCAGAATGTAAGTAATAATGTTGAAAGGTAGGTTAAAAGTTAGGAAGAATAATTTTACATATTTCTGATGGCTACAAATTAAGTTTAAGGAAGTTTCTGTTGAGTCACTGCCTGGTAGGCAGCATCCAATAGAAATTGTTTGCCAGGATGAATTAACGAAACCTTTTCTGGACTCAGTTCTCTTAAAAATATTGTTCAAACAGGGAGAACTGCAAGTTTTATTTTCCATTAGATAAAAAGATAATTTACATGTCTTACATATTTTACCTGACTTCACACAATATACTTTTTCATTAATCTGAAATTCTAATTATCAATGAATATTTATCTAGTCCCTGGGAAACTCATTAAATCTCCAATACACAGAGTGCTTGACTGATTTATAGTGTAATTCTTTCATGAGAAAATTATTTTAATATGATAATTTCAGAATATTTATGCTTTTTATGCCCTTAAGACAAAATGTTGGGGCAGGGGGGGGGGGATAATTTTTTTTACCCTTGTCTGTCCGTATTTGTTCATCCATCTGTCCGTCCGTCCCATCTCTGATAAGCTGCATATTCCTGATAACTCCTCCCACAATATTAATGCCACATTTATTTTATATTTTGCAAAGTGATTATGCATGGATTGAAGATGTGCATATTGTCATGGTTTAGGTTTAGGCCAAAATTTGTGATTTCGAGGGGTAGTTGAACTTGGCCATTTAATCTAAATGTGCATTCTGGAGCTGTTGTTCCAGACAACTCCTCCCACAATATTATTTCTACATTTACTTTAATTGGCACAATGATTAGACATGGATTGAAAATGTGCATATTGTCATGGTTTAGGTTTTGGGATAGATTTGTGTTTTTTGTGGGGTGTAGTTGGAGTTGAGGTATATTTGAAAGGTCAGTTCTGGATAAATCCTGATTGGTAATACATTTTTTTGTATATAAGTTCTGTGAGATATGCAAGTTGAAGCTCTTGAAATTTGTTTATCAAGTGCCTAGAAAGTAGGTGTCCATGTTTTATATCCAGCTATGGGGATATCATATGTGTCTTACAGACACAAACAGAGTAGCTCAATTTAACTCACAACTTGAATATAAACACACCATGAAAAACATCGAATAATGGCAGCAGGGGCATTTACTCTCTCTAGTTGGTATAGAATTTTTGACCATGTACCAAAATTATAGATTCCCTATAATAATGAAATGCAACATGAAAATAATGAGGTTTGCAACATTATTTTGACATCACTTCCATGGTTGATCAGAAATCTTTCATTTTCTCTAATGACAATATAATACAGTTAAACTTGGATTGCTAGAACTGAAATAAATAGAACACTATTGATTTTTCAAATCTTTTTTCAGGACCCTCTGTTTGAATTTAAACACAGATCGACCTTGATAATTCAAACACCTATGTAGCTCAAACTGTTTCATCAGTCCCTTAGGTGTTTCAAGCCATTAATGTTTGACTGTATTTATTTAACTTTTCAAACTTGTTAAATCACTGCTATCTATATTTGTGTTTATTTCAGATTCTCGAAGATCGGAATGTCCACCTGGTACCTATTCCAACGGTGGTCAGATCTCTTGTAGTAACTGTGATGAAGGGTACCAGTGTGCTATGGGCTCAACAAGTCCTGCCCCTGCTGACGGACTGTGCCCACAAGGAGGCTGGTGTGACGGGAAGAATTTTTATCGCTGTGAAGCAGGAAAATATAATCCTCATAATGGTTCAGTTGATGCCAGTGCATGTGTACAGTGCCCACCAGGTATTGTCAATGTTACATTCTAATATGATGTTCTGTATAACATCAAATGGTATTACAGAAGTGCCTTATAGTATTGATGTAAGACAGTGAGGTCATCTTACTCCCTTATGATGGTTTACCATTTCCCCATGATTTGGTCAATTTGCAGTATTGATCCATTATTTCATTGGAGTTCCGTATACGGTATTATATATGTAATTGGCATTTCCTTTATTTAAAAAGCATTTAAAAATGATCTTAAAGACTGAAAATAGGTTTCCTGTAAAAAAAAGATTTTCTTGGTTTAAGTTATTGTGTGACTACATAATGTGCCATTCATTGTAAAATGTAGATTCTCTGGTTAATTTTTTTTTACGACAATAAAAAGTGCCTACTACTGTAAACCAATTTATTTTGGCGTGTTATAAATATTCTCGACTTTTGCAGGGTAGTAGAAAATCGTAAAAGTTTATATCCGTCAACAAGTAAAAAAATTATCGTAGATAAAAGAAGGAAAGTAATCAAACTCCAAATGTTTAGACAGATGCATATGTTACAATATTGAAATTTTTATCAAAGGATGAATTTTATTGTAGCCAAGGATAACAAATCGTTTGCTATCAGCACCGCGAGAGATTTGACACTTGAATTTCTAACATACCAATGAAGTGTATTCTGTTTAAATTTTTATACCAATTTATTGAACTCGAATGGAATTTGAATTAATTTTTAATTGAGTTATTCATCAATGAAGTAACAAAAATTTTATCACATATAATTATCATAAAATGTCATTGTTAGGATGTAATGTTGATAAACCTTTTGTTAACTAATTGGATATATATTTATGTTTTGATTACCTTTTTTGAGTGCATGTATGTTATTAGATTATAATTAAATGGTTCAAGTGTCTTAGATATATGATTGCCAACCAAAGTTCAAAATATTCAAGACTTGCAAAATCTTAGTAATGATGTATGTCAGAGATTCCGATAGCGAAAAATATAGAACATGACCAAGGAATTTGTGAAAGTTAATCTCCCCGAAATTGTCTCAAGCCGGAAAACCGCTAACATTAATAGCCGTGAAAATAAGTTGGTTTACTGTATTTTTCATCTCAACCTAGAAAGTTTTTATCAAGTAACATACGAGTTTTGTCCACAAGGGGTAAGCAAGTCTGGTATACGTTAATACTAATAATGTTATTTAATGTTTTAGGTTACTACTGCCAAGGTCCAGGCGAAGTTGACTATTTAAATTATCCATGTCCTGCAGGTCACTATTGTCTAGCTGGGACTACACTTAGTTCTCAGTACCCATGTCCAGGTAAGTGGACTACTTAAATTATCCATGTCCTGCGGGCCACTATTGTCTAGCCGGGACTACACTTAGTTCTCAGTACCTGTGTCCAGGTAAGTGGACTACTTAAATTATCCATGTCCTGTGGGCCACTATTGTCTAGCTTGGACTAGACTTAGTTCTCAGTACCTGTGTCCAGGTTAGTTGACTACTTAAATTATCCATGTCCTGCAGGTCACTATTGTCTAGCTTGGACTACACTTAGTTCTCAGTACCTGTGTCCAGGTAGTAAAGTTGACTACTTAAATTATCCATGTCCTGCGGGCCACTTGTCTAGCTGGGACTACACTTAGTTCACAGTACCTGTGTCCAGGTAAGTTGACTACTTAAATTATCCATGTCCTGCAGGTCACAATTGTCTAGCTGGGACTACACTTAGTTCTCAGTACCCATGTCTTGCGGGCCACTATTGTCACAGTTGTACAATTGTGTATCTATGTATACTTGGAAGAATTTTGTCAGGTGAGTTTTGCAGGCTCAGAGACAGACAGGCTCTGAGCCTATAGTTTATCTGATGAGCTCATTTAAGCAGACATGGGTTGATATTTAATTACCAGTAAACAATTTGTGTATCTTTGTATTACTTACAAGCATTTTGTCAAGGGAATTCTACAACCTCAGAGACATACAGTCTTTGAGCCTCTTATTTATATTATGATATATTAGGAGCTCATTAAGGATGGTCACTCCTTAGGTTTTTGAAACTGTCTCTGACTTTCCGAATTCTCTTATTTAATCCATTATGATGCATTAGAAAATTTTGCACACAGATCTCCCCCTTTTCTTTTCAAAATATGATAGAATACATCTTTAATAAACTTCTGACAAAATTTGATGAAATTCTTGATATTTCTTCATCGCATTTCAAAGGTTGATTACCTGAATGCAAAGTGAATGAAAAGTTTAGAGAAGTTCAGTTTCCTGCCAAAATCTCAGGTGTTTAAATCTCACACTGACCTATTGATATTTTTGCTGAAATGATGTATGATCCATATTTTAATAAATAAAAATGAAAATTTTAAATCCTTGATATAATAAACTTCAGGAGTGAGCATCCTTAAGTCAGACATGGGTTGGTTACTAATTAATCAATAATACATTTGTGTACCTTTGTTTAGTTTAGAATCATTTTTGTCACGTGAGTGATGCTTCTAAGCTTCTATAGTTATCTCACAGCAAAAACAGGGAATATTCCCTATCCCATAATTCCTTTTATCCTATTTATAGAGTTTTTTTAATTTTTATTTTAGGTGGATACTATCTTGATGAAACAAATGCTACAAGAGTAGAGGAATGTAAACCCTGTCCTGAAGCTAAATATTGTCCACAGGGATCGACTACTGATGGAATCGACTGTCCAGCTGGGTTTTACTGTGTTGGTTATCAATCGTCAGGATTCCAGAATGCCTGTCCGATCGGAACATATGGTCCAAATACTGGTTATAAAAGTAAATATACATCTGTTATGGTAATGAGAGAAATTTTCGCTGCAGTTTTATTTTCACTACTTTGTGTTAAGGGGTGAAGCACAAAATGAAACTGTAACAAATATTTTGATGCTATTGGTGATCTACTAGTTCGACTGATAACCAAAAATTCAAGACTGCCCACAATGATATTGATATTTGAAAAAGGTTAAAAAAGATCACACAAAAATTTGTCGTTTACAGTAATGTGCAATACATCAATAACGGCAAGTGTTCCTGATATTATGATTAAAAATCAGTAAATTTATTTAAGAATAAACCAATGATCAAGATCTGAAAGGGAATGCTAATTAAAAATTTATTTGAAAAAAAAAATTCAGGCAAACCATAAAATTTATTCATATTCATGCCGACATGACTTCTAAATTACACTTTTAAGATAAACTTCCTGGTTTTACCAAATCAATAAATTTTTGTTTGCAAGTTCCCTGAAAATTTCAAACCTTACAACAAAGACAAGTACAGCTATTCTTCTAAATATCAGGGATGGAACATCTTGTATTGTATTGAGTAAGTGAACAAAACAATTCAAGACTTCTCATGACATTTAAGACAGAACATTTTTTTAAAAATTCTACATGGATTTTTCCAATGGTAGTAAATTATTCCAGGACATTTTTCTTAGAGTTGAGGGATGTGTTTAATGCACCAGTACCAGAAATATGCACCAAAATCAGTAAAGTGAATGATGTTGAACTATAAATTATGCAAATTGTTTTTATTTTGTAGATGCTAGTGAATGTCTTCCCTGTGAGGCTGGTTTCTATTGTCCTGCTGGAACCTTATCTGAACCAAGAACATCTATGATACCATGTCAACCTGGAACATATAATCCTATACCAAATACTGGTCACCCTCTGAATTGTATTACTTGTGAACCTGGATTTGCCTGTCCTGAAATAAATCAGACCAATTCTACCTTGCCGTGTAAAGATGGTATGTACATGTATAATATATATAAGGGTTATTTTTCTGTAAATTTTGTTTTACAAGGGAAGATGACCAATGGAAAATCAATGTAAGTAACTTTATTTCTCTAGGATAGATGACCAACCAGAAGAGTTGATTTTTGTGATACAACAATTGTAACCATCACTAAATGTCATTTGACACCCCTATCAATGGAAATGTTGCTCAAATGGCAGGGATACTGCTCTTTAATGTGATCTCATTCAAACACCTGCCGGTCTTCTGTAAAAAACCACTTCCTGTAAAAAGATAATCAGGTTAAGACTTTTTTTTTGGCATTTGTCTTAATTTGTTAAGTGATGAATCAGATCTATAATTATTTTTGTAATTCAACACCAGTAACCATGACGACACATAACAAACAGTCTAATGTCACAATGGAAAGTAAGACAAATGGACAGACATTTACTTGTGAAGATTTGGGTACAGTCAAGATTATATTTATGTTACATTCAATCAAAATCAAAGATTGGTATATCTTTCATTGATGTACATGTAAATAATGAAATACTGAGTTACTGTAAACTTAGTTACTCATGTTGACAAGGTATGTCTCTTAATTAAAACATTTGGAAGACCATATAAAATAAATTTTTCTCTTTTTCTGCACTTGAGAAAAGATTGAATTTCTTACACTCATGGAAGATGTCCTTGATCTTAGGTATGGACTAATGTAATAACCAATTTTTTGGAGACATTTAAGTGAAGTTGTAAAATAATTGCAATTTCAGGATTGTCACCAAAATATTCTTAAATAAAATGAAAATCTGATATGCTGGAAAATGACCTCTTTATGCAGGAGCTAACTGATTGTATTACTATGTTTTACAGGTCATTATTGTCCGGCAGGAACAATTTCGTATGATCAGTTCCTGTGCCCACCAGGATCCTATACAAACAGTACAAGTCCAACATCATCAAACAAATGAGCTAACTGATTGTGTTACTATGTTTTACAGGTCATTATTGTCCGGCTGGTACAATTTCGTATGATCAGTTCCCGTGCCCACCAGGATCCTATACAAACAGTACAAGTCTAACATCATCAAACGAATGTGACATGTGTCCATTAGGAATGGTCTGTGGTTGGGCGACAGGTAAGATGTTGGACTGAGTACATGCACATGATTGCAGTTTAATTTTGATTTAAGTCTATAGACAAGAATTAAATCATATTACAAATAAAATACAGTATAATTTAACATTTACCCTAACTGTTAAAGTTGTCACATAAATTTAGAAGACTTATTGCATTACCCAATATTTGAACCTAATCCACTTAAAAGTGAGAAATAAAGAAATAAGAAAGAAAATATTTATATCTTTGTAAATAGATTGTTTTTGATCTTAAGTCTAGGTTATAAAGAAAAAATTGTATATAAACTGTGCTATGAATGGAAATGCATGTACTTTACAAAGTTTCTTGATTAAATATTTTTAATGGGAAAAGGGAGCTAATGAGGAGCATAGTGGATAAAAGGTGACAATTGATACCTGTCAAGACTTCATAAAAGAAAAGGTGTCAACTGACTTCCATCCCATAATCAAGCCAACCCCACACGTAATATAAAGTGGATAATAAATGTCTTAAAATAGCTTAAAATAAACAGATTCAGAAATATGATATATTTGTGAGGAAGCTGAGTTTGACAAGTTTTGTGTATGTTGATCAAAGATTAATCTCTGATACCATCAGTTATCATGTTGTATCAATATCTTGTACATTTTCTCTATTACAGGATGGCCGAGCAACCCTCCAGAGAATTGTTACCCTGGATATTACTGTCCTTTACAAACACCGTCATCCAAGACCTATCCATGTCCGTCTGGGACATTCTCACCAGCAGCTAATTTGTATGAAGCGTCACAATGTACACCATGTACACCAGGATATTATTGTAATGGTAAGAAAAGTTTTTATCACGGTCTTGTGAGTTGTGACAGTAGCTAGTCCAGCTAACTTTGAGTTGTTACAGTAGCTAGTCCAGCTAACTTTTGATTAGAAGAATGTATACATACTATGCAGACGTTGCAAGAATATTTCAGATTTAAACCTACCTTCTAAGAGTCTCGAAAATTAAGAAACTTCTTAAAAAAATCGACCAAATGCTCTTATTTTGTCTCACAGAAGTGATATTTAATGATAATTGAATTAATTTGATATTTGATTCCAGCTAACCTTTGATACATATTATTAGGGCCCCGCCATGAAATGGTGGCGCCCTGTAGTAATCAGCCTGTCCGTCCGTCTGTCTGTCTGTCTGTCTGTCTGTCCGTCCATCCGTCAGTCCGTCAGCATTTTCTATGCCGTACGATAAATCAAGATTGCTTTGACAGTTTTTTATGATTTTTTTTACTCAAAGTTTAACTTGACCATAAGAAGCTCCCTTTCATTTTTGAGGAAAATCGAAAAATGATTTTTTGGGAAAAAACTTCGTTTTTATATGAAAAAGTGCATATTTTGAGAATTAGCTCTATGTCGTATGATAACTTAAGATTACCTTCAGGGATTTGAATTATTTTGATACTCAAGGTTGTTCTTGACTAAAGGAAGCTCCCTTTCATTTTGAGGAAAATTGGAAAATCTTTTTTGGGAAAAAACTTTGTTTTTATTTGAAAAAGTGCATATTTTGAGAATTAGCTCTTATGTCGTATGATAACTTAAGATTGCCTTCAGGGATTTGAATGATTTTGATACTCAAAGTTGAACTTGACCAAAGGAAGCTCCCTTTCAATTTTGAGGAAAATTCAAAAAACAATTTTGAGGGAAAAACTTTGTTTTTATTTGAAAAAGTGCATATTTTGAGAATTAGCACTATTTCGTACAATGAATTAAGATTGCCTTCAGGAATTTATATGATTTAGATACACAAGGTTAATTGGTCTTGACCAAAGGAGGCTCCCTTCTGTTTTTGAGGAAAATCCTAAAACATTTTTGGGGGAAAAACTTAGTTTTTATATGAAAAACAGCATATTTTGAGAGTAAGATCTATGTTGTATGATAACTTGGAATGACCTCCACAGATTTTTAAAAGTTTTATGCACAGTGTTGGACTTGATAAAAAGAAGGTCCCGTATGATTTTGAAGAGAATCATAAAACATTTTTTGGGGAAAAAATTAGTCTAAAAATGAAAAACTTCATATTTTGAGAATTATGTTATTTATGTTTTCCCACAAATATTGTTTTATGATTTCCATGAAATTCCGCAAACAGGTTTTTGGGACATGCAAGGAGGCGGGGCCCTTTCTGACTTTGTCAGTATTCTAGTACTTGTAATAAACTGTGAGACAAGTATTTATCATGGGCTGTAAAACATAGGAATGAATTCATGTATATAAGTAAGGCATGGTTTCAGATTGTGCATTGTTGATACTTTAATGCCAAAAATCATAATACTGAAGGTAAATTAAAGAAAAGATTTTTGAAAATTAGATCCTGTAATTTTATATGAACCAAGATCGCATGCATACTGTACAGAAAGTTAAGCAATTAATGACAGATTTTTATTGTCTCGCCCGCAACGAAAGTCACGGAAAGCGAGACATAGGCATGCAAAGTATGACGGCGACGGCGGTGGCTGCGGCGGCGGCGGCGGCGGCGTAAACTCAAGTTATTATGTAGAAGCCTTTGATGTAGGAACTTAATATTTGGTTCATAGGTAGCTTACGGCGAATCCTATCTGTCGGACCCAAAATCTTGTGACCTTGACCTATATTTCGCTGTCCAGTGACCAGGTTAAGTTTTTTTGCTTAAGTCCATTTCTCAATAACTACAAGCTAGAAGTCAATGATATTTGGTATATAGCTTGGTCTTGGTTAGTACATGTCAGTCTGCCATATGGCTTTTGACCTTGACCTATATTTTGCGGTCCAGTGACTAGGTTAAGTTTTTTTGCTTAAGTCCATTTCTCAATAACTACAAGCTAGAAGTCAATGATATTTGATATATAGCTTGGTCTTGGTTAGTACATGTCAGTCTGCCATATGGCTTTTGACCTTGACCTCAATTTCACGGTCCGGTGACCAGGTTAAGTTTTTTTTGCTTAAGTCTGTTTCTGAATAACTTCAAGCCATAGGTCAATGATATTTGGTATATAGCTTGGTCTTGGTTAGTACATGCCAGTCTGCCATATGGCTTTTGACCTTGACCTCAATTTCATGGTCCAGTGACCAGGTTAAGTTTTTTTGCTTAAGTCTGTTTCTCAATAACTTCAGGCCATAGGTCAATGTTATTTGGTATATAGCTTGCTCTTAGTTAGTACATGTCAGTCTGCCATATGGCTTTTGACCTTGACCTCAATTTCATGGTCCAGTGACCAGGTTAAGTTGTTTTGCTTAAGTCTGTTTCTCAATAACTACAAGCCATAAGTCAATGATATTTGGTATATAGCTTGGTCATGGTTAGTACATGTCAGTCTGTCATATGGCTTTTGACCTTGACCTCAATTTGACGGTCCAGTGACTAGGTTAAGTTATTTTGCTTAAGTCTGTTTCTCAATAACTACAAGCCATAGGTCAATGATATTTGGTATATAGCTTGGTCTTGGGTAGTACATGTCAGTCTACCATATGGCTTTTTGACCTTGACCTCAATTTCACAGTCCAGTGACCAGGTTAAGTTTTTTTGCTTAAGTCTGTTTCTCAATAACTACAAGCTTTAGGTCAATGACATTTGGTATATGGCTCGGTTTTGGTTAGTACATGTCAGTCTGCCATATGACTTTTGACCTTGACCTCAATTTCATGGTCTAGTGAACAAAGTTGAGTGTTTCTGATTAGAATAGTTTCTTAATTACTGTAAGTGGTATGGTTATAATATTTGGCTTGTAGATTGCTCTTGAGTAGTACATGACTGTTGTAGCGACAAGCAGGGATGGGCGAGACATCTATTAGGGTCCACTCTTGTTGGGCAAAATATGTCACTGCTGTGTGATAGCAACAACATTGATAGTAAAATGAAGAAGTTATTCATTTAAGAAGTGAATAATTATAGATTAACTAATCAGAAATTATGTGCATTGTACGTTTATGATTTATTCGGTCACTTAATAGATATTGATCAATTATTGGGTATGCATTGTATTATAAAGATTTTAAAAGATCTACCAAGGTTTTATACACAACTCGTTTACATAAAGATTTTAGCAACAGTATTGTGAAATTGCTTCTTACAGCCACTAGAAATCTTTTATTTTACTGGTGATAATACAACATTAATATAACTAGGAAAACTCAGTTAATCTTGTAAATCATTCTGTGACATTACTTTTCTGACCATCTGTTGTCTATGATGTTATGTATAAGGCCATTTAACTAACAATTTAGACACGAAACATTTTATGCAAGTCAAATTAGAAATTTATGTTTAATTGAGGTCATCATGATCCGTACCAACCTGTGATATTTTTCAACGATCACAAAAATACAAATAAATATAATTATTTGGGAATTAACTCTCAAAGATAAATATGTATTGCAGGAGGAGAGAGTGCAGTATCAGGAATTTGTCCGACAGGACATTATTGTCCCAGCGGTACCAGGATCGCCACAGAGTTTGGATGTCCTAACGGAACTTATAATGATGCAACAGGGTTATCAGCAGAATCTCAGTGTAAAAACTGTACACAAGGTAAAACTATTGTTTTTTTTTTAATTCAAGTTGACAGCGACAAATTACTTAGATTGTTTTTTACTGAAACAAAGGAAGATACATGTAATTTATGTCTAAATTTATGGACACAACACTCGATCGAAGTTCAAATTTTGTTATGGAAAATCCTTATATGAGCAAGAACAAATATGACATGATATTTCCTTTAATTTTTACATCAGCCTTTCTCTAAAATGACAAATAAGAACATTATATCCAAAACAATGCCAGTAGAATACTGAAGGACCAAAGCACAATATTACTTAAATCAAAGTCCAGAGACAAGGCAAAATCAAGAACACCAGAAGACGGAAGACTGAAGTTATTACACACAAACAAAACACACAAACACCACAAATACAACACCAGAAACTAAAGCACTTACAGTGTTAACTCTCAAAAAAACAGAGTCACAATATGTGCTGAGGAAGGGTAAGCATATCCTGCTCTCTATACAGCATCTGTTACACTGTTAGTGGGTCAATATTGGGTAAATCCAAATCAGTAATGTCAAATTCAGGAACACGGGAATCTAGCTGAAAATGTCCGTTGACATTTGTGAAAATGACTTTACATATCTATCTAGGATGTCGTGGTGCTGTCCATAGAATTTCTGAAAGATGAAAGTAACAGTGGCTGAAGATATCCCCGAAATTAGTAGTAAATAAAGCAAATAAGTAAATAAACAATGAAAATTTATTTCTCTGTTTATTGGTGCAAATTTTAATGAAATCAGATAAGAATGTCTTCATAAATAGTTTTGAGAAAACCTTTTATTTTATATATGTAAATATATAATGAAAAAAGATATTAATCAAATACTTTTTGTATGTCTCTTTACATTATACATGTATAATAGTTGTATATATTCATTACAGGACATTACTGTGAGTTTGCTGTTTATCAACCAGTGGAATGTGCTGCTGGAACATACATGCCTTACGGAGATGACGGCTCAGGAAATGTCATAGGTATAACTTCCTTAACTTATCAGTCTAATTTCTAATAAAAAACAATTATGCAGAAGTCTTTGTAAGTAATATTTGTTTTTTAAATTGGTTTTTTATTACTGTATAAGTGCTTATTTTTGCGGGTATTTAATTTTCTTATTCATTCTCAAGTGGAGAAAATTGCATACCACGAAATATAATTTAAATGAGACTTTATAAAACAAATGATGTGAATACATGTATTACATTCCCAGAACTTGTGAATACATGTATTACATTCCCCTAATACAACAA
>MJUU01064833.1:1163-44462 GCA_002080025.1 Modiolus philippinarum
TTTCTTTTATTAAATATACCAAAACGTGCCTAACAAATGAGAAACAACTTGTTTCAACCATACTGTATTTACTTGTCAGCCCTTCAGATATCAGGTAATATCCAGACTTTAATATGGTTATTCACTTTTTTCACATAGCAACATCTCCACACAGCTGGGCAATGATGAGTAAGACAACCAGTGCATCAACAGCTTCACAGAGTAGTACAAAATCATCTGTGACGGGTACAAGCCAGGGCGCTACTACTTTAAAACCAAGCAATCTTGAGACGACATCTCAACCAATACAGGGAAAACCAACAGTGTCTTCAACAGCTGAACCATCAAGACTTGGAACTACAACATCTGCTTCAGTACCAACAGGTTTGTATCAATATGAAAATCAAATTCCGTAATTTTTAATTAACTGAAACAAAAACACGAAAAAAACCAGCTATATAATATTGTTAACCTTCTACAAACATCGGTTATTGACGTGGAATTTTTATATTTTCAAACCATATTTTGGACATGAGAATAAAAGAAACACTTTGTAATATAATGAATATGTCACCAGTGTATCTATATATGAAAAACAGTGAGGTTTCATGGCTATGTGCCCTTTATGCACACTAACAAATAAAGTAATTACTTATTAGAAAAGAGCATATCATTCATCTTATGACAATGTCAGCACGATATCTCTGGAAATGTATTCATGTCTTGGACCTTTTTGTNCAGACTAAACTTAGCTTCAATACTTGAATTCGAAGATCTAAACAAAAATATGAATCAAAGCGTTCTCTCTTTATGAAAAGTCCTTACTGTAACTCTGCTTAATAATGAATGGAAAGGGGAATTGTTTACGAAATTGGTTGAAATGCATTGCTTTGAAATTAAGTATAAGCCCTTTGCACAAATCAATCAAAAATTCAAATTTGTACAGAGCACAAGCGATAACTTCTTCAATTTAGTACTAACAAGTTCCAGAGCAGCAATTATAACATTTTTTTTCATTAACATATTAGGCGAGACTACAAATAACGTGGACCAACATATTTCAATTGATACAATAAATTCTAGAAAATATATCAAGATTCAAAACATTCTGTCTCATAGGATCATTAAAAAGTTCTTTGAAAGATATCAATCCCATGAGGAAGAATTTGAAGTTTCAGTCCGAACTCGAATTCCAGGTTCATTTTACTTAGAACTGGGATGATCATTTCTTTCAGCTGTCTACGACCATTAAAGGTCAACTTCTGTTGAGCTGCTACTGGACGCTACTTCAATCGAAAACGGCTGAGGGCAGGGAGGGGGGGTGCAAGCCATAAAACAGCTTTAACCCACCATTTCGTTTGAAATGCTTGACAAATTTTCCTGTGGTTTCAAACTGATTTGTCTTTTTCTCTCGTGGACTTCGACTCTTGACATATCTTTGCAGTACTTTTTTAATTACCCCCTTTGTCATGTTAAAATGTATATTTTATGAATCCATAGACAGTATACCAAATTCTTTTTTTTATTAAATATACCGAAACGTTTCATTTGTTTTATTTAATATACCAAAACATTTCATTTAATGTGCATAACAAATGATAAACAACTTGTTTCAACCATACTGTATTTCCTTGTCAGCTCTTCAGATACCAGGAAATATCCAGACTTTAATATGGTTATTTACTTTTTTCACATAGGAACATCTCCACACAGCTGGGCAATGATGAGTAAAACAACCAGTGCATCAACAGCTTCACAGAGTAGTACAAAATCATCTGTGACAGGTACAAGCCAGGGCGCTACTACTTTAAAACCAAGCACAAGTGAGGCGACATCTGAACCAATACAGGGCACACCAAGTGCGTCTTCAACAGCTGAAACAGCTAGCCTTGGAACGACAACATCTGCTTCAGTATCTACAGGTTTGTATCAATATGAAAATCGAGTTCCGTAATTTGTAATTAACTCAAACAAAAACAAGAAATAACAGCGATATATAATATTGTTCACCTTCTACAAACAGCTTCATTTTGATTATTGTTAACAGTTGGTTATTGACATGGAATTATTATATTTTCAAACCATATTTTGGACATGAGAATAAAAGAAACATATGTAATATAATAAATGTGTTAGCAGTGTATTTACTTAAGAAAAACAGCCAGGTTCTCAGGCGTATGTGGTCTTTACATTTGCAAATGAAGTAATTACTGATTAAAAAGGAACATATCATTTATCTTATGACAATGTTAGCACGATATCTCTAGAAGTATATTCATGTCTTTGACCCTTTTGCCAAAAACCGAATAAACTGATTATAAATGTTTAAAGACTAAACTTTGCTTCAATACCTGAATTCGAAGATCCAAACAAAAATATGAAGCAAAGCTTTCTCTCTCTCTGTGAAAAGTCCTTAGTGTATTTCTGTTTAAAAAAGAATGGAAAGGGAAAAAATTATTTTTTACGAAATTAGTTGAAATGCATTGCCTAAAAACTAAGTATCATCCCTATGTTTTTATATTCCACCACAAATCAATCAAAATTCAAATTTGTACAGAGCACAAGCGATAACTTCTTCAATTTAGTACTAACAAGTTCCAGAGTCGCAGTTATAACAAATTATTTTCATTAACATATTAGGAGTGTAAGTGAAAACCGAACCGTCAATCAAAAGAACGAACAATCCATGGACAATGGCAACATTGGACACACTAAGAAACAAGGACACCACTTAAGTACGGGACAAAAGAATAAAAATGAAGACACACACACACAGATAAACGAAGACTACAAAAAACTTGGAACAACATATTTCAATTGATAAAATGAATTCTAGAACATATATTCAGATTCAAAACATTCCGTTTCATACGATCATTAAAAAGTTCTTTGAAAGATATCAATCCCATGTGGAAGAATTTGACGTTTCAATCCGAACTCGAATTCCAAGTGGTCTTTTACTTAGAACTGGGATGATTATTTCTTATAGCTGTCTTAGACCATTAAATGTTAATTTCTGTTGAGCTGTTACCGGTCGCTGCCTCAATTGAAAACGGCGAGGGGGGAGGCGGGGGTTGCAAGCCATAAAACAGCTTTAACCCACCATTTCTTTTGAAATGCTTGATAGATTTTCCTATGGTTTCAAGCTGATTTGTCTTTTTGTGTCATGGACTGCGTCTCTTGACGAATCTTTGCAGTATTTTTTTAATAACCCCCATTCTTATGTTAAATTGTATTATGAATCCCTTGGCAGTATAACAAATTCTTTCTTTTATTAAATATACCAAAACGTTTCATTTAATGTGCATAACAAATGAGAAACAACTTGTTTCAACCATACTGTATTTACTTGTCAGCCCTTCAGATACCAGGAAATATCCAGACTTTAATATGGTCATTCACTTTTTTCACATAGGAACATCTCCACACAGCTGGGCAATGATGAGTAAGACAACCAGTGCATCAACAGCTTCACAGAGTAGTACAAAATCATCTGTGACAGGTACAAGCCAGGGCGCTACTACTTTTAAACCAAGCACAAGTGAGGCAACATCTCAGCCAATACAGGGAAAACCAACAGTGTCTTCCACAGCTGAAACAGCAAGCCCTGGAACTAAAACATCTGCTTCAGTACCAACAGGTTTGTATCAATATGAAAATCAAATTCCGTAATTTGTAATTAACTCAAACAAAAACACGAAAAAAGACAGCTATATAATATTGTTAACCTTCTACAAACAGCATTATTTTGATTAACATTGGTTATTGACATGGAATTATTATATTTTCAAACCATATTTTGGACATGAGAATAAAAGAAACACTTTGTAATATAATGAATGTGTCACCAGTGTATCTATATAAGAAAAACAGTGAGGTTTTATGGCTTTGTGCCCTTTATGCACACTTACAAATAAAGTAATTACTTATTAAAAAAGAGCATATCATTCATCTTATGACAATGTCAGCAAGATATCTCTGGAAATATATTCATGGCTTGGACCTTTTTGTCACAATACGGAATAAACTGATAATAAATGATTACAGACTAAACTTAGCTTCAATACTTGAATTGGAAGATCTATACGAAAATATGAATCAAAGCATTCTCCCTTTATGAAAAGTCCTTACTGTAACTCTGTTTAATAATGAATGGAAAGGGGAATAGTTTACGAAATTGGTTGAAATGCATTGCTTTAAAATTAAGTATTAGCCCTTTGCACAAATCAATAAAAAATTCAAATTTGTACAGAGCACAAGCGATAACAAGTTCCAGAGTAGCAATTATAACAATTTTTTTTCATTAACATATTAGGCGAGACTACATAAAACTTGGAACAACATATCAATTGATAAAAAGAATTCTAGAACATATATTAAAATTCAAAACATTCCGTTTCATAGGATCATGAAAAAGTTCTTTGAACGATATCAATCCCATGAGGAAGAATTTGAAGTTTCAGTCCGAACTCGAATTACATGTTGTTTTTACTTAGAACTGGGAAGATCATTTCTTTCAGCTGTCTACGACCATTAAATGTCAGCTTCTGTTTAGCTGCTACTGGACGCTACCTCAATCGAAAACGGCTGAGAGGTGCGAGGCATAAAACAGGTTTAACCCATCATTTCGTTTGAAATGCTTGACAAATTGTCCTGTGGTTTCAAACTGATTTGTCTTTTTCTCTCTCCTGTCTCTCGTAGACTTCGACTCTTGACTTATCTTTGCAGTATTTTTTAATTACCCCTTTGTTATGTTAAAATGTATATTTTATGAATCCATTGACAGTATACCAAATTCTTTGTTTTATTAAATATACCAAAACGTTTCATTTGTTTTATTAAATATAGCAAAAAATTTTATTTAATGTGCATAATAAATGATAAACAACTTGTTTCAACCATACTGTATTTACTTGTCAGCTCTTCAGATACCAGGTAATATCCAGACTTTAATATGGTTATTCACTTTTTTCACATAGGAACATCTCCACACAGCTGGGCAATGATGAGTAAGACAACCAGTGAATCAGCAGCTTCACAGAGTAGTACAAAATCACCTGTGACAGGTACAAGCCAGGGCGCTACTACTTTAAAACCAAGCACAAGTGAGGCGACATCTGAACCAATGCAGGGCACACCAACAGTGTCTTCAACAGCTGAAACAGCAAGCCTTGGAATAGCAACATCTGCTTCAGTACCTACAGGTTTGTATCAATATGAAAATCAAGTTCCGTAATTTGTAATTAACTCAAACAAAAACAAGAAAAAACAGCGATATATAATATTGTTAACCTTCTACAAACAGCTTCATTTTGATCATTGTTAACAGTTGGTTATTGACATGGAATTATTATATTTTCAAACTATATTTTGGACATGAGAATAAAAGAAACATATGTAATATAATAAATCTGTTAGCAGTGTATCTACATAAGAAAAACAGCCATGTTCTCATGGGTATGTGGCCTTTACGCACATTTGCAAATAAAGTAATTAGTGACTAGAAAGGAGCACATCATTTATCTTATCACAATGTGAGCACGATATCTGTGGAAGAATATTCATGTCTTTGACCCTATTGCCAAAATACTGAATAAACTGATAATAAACGTTTACAGACTAAACTTTGCTTCAATACCTGAATTCGAAGATTCAAACGAAAATGTGAAGCAAAGCTTTCTCTCTCTGTGAATAGTCCTTAGTGTAACTCAGTTTAAAAATGAATTGAAAGGGGAATTGTTTACGAAATTAGTTGAAATGCATTGCCCTTAAAACTAAGTACTACCCCTATGTTTTTATATTCTACCACAAATCAATCAAAATTCAAATTTGTACAGAGCACAAGCGATAACTTCTTCCATTTAGTAGTAGCAAGTTCCAGAGTAGCAATTATAACAAATTATTTTCATTAACATATTAGGAAAGACTACATAAAACTTGGAACAACATATTTCAATTGATAAAATGAATTCTAAAACATATATTAAGATTCAAAACATCCCGTTTCATACGATCATTAAAAAGTTCTTTGAAAGATATCAATCCCATTGGGAAGAATTTGAAGTTTCAGTCCGAACTCGAATTCCGGGTTGTTTTTTACATAGAACCGGGATGATCAATTCTTTTAGCTGTCTACGACCATTTAATGTCAATTTCCGTGGAGCTGATACCGGACACTACCGCAGTCGAAAACGGGGGAGGGGGGAGTTTGCGAGTCATAAAACAGCTATAACGCACCATTTCTTCTGATATGCTTGACAAATTTCCCTATGGTTTCAAGCTGATTTGTCTTTTTTGTGTCCTGGACTTCGACTCTTGACGATTCTTTGCAGTATTTTTTTAATTACCCCCATTCTTATGTTAAACTGTATTATGAATCCCTTGGCAGTATAACAAATTCTTTGTTTTATTAAATATACCGAAACGCTTCATTTGTTTTATTAAATATACCAAAAAGTTTCATTTAATGTGCATAACAAATGATAAACAACTTGTTTCAACCATACTGTATTTACTTGTCAGCTCTTCAGATACCAGGTAATATCCAGACTTTAATATGGTTATTCACTTTTTTCACATAGAAACATCTCCACACAGCTGGGCAATAATGAGTAAGACAACCAGTGCATCAACAGCTTCACAGAGTAGTACAAAATCATCTTTGACAAGTACAAGCCAGGGCGCTACTACTTTAAAACCAGGCACAAGTGAGGCGACATCTGAACCAATGCAGGGCACACCAACAGTGTCTTCAACAGCTGAAACAGCAAGCCTTGGAACTACAATATCTGCTTCAGTACCAACAGGTTTGTATCAATATGAAAATCAAGTTACGTAATTTGTAATTAACTCAAACAAAAACACGAAAAAACAGCGATATATAATATTGTTCACTTTCTACAAACAGCTTCATTTTGATTATTGTTAACAGTTGGTTATTTACATGGAATTATTAAATTTTCAAACCATATTTTGGACATGAGAATAAAAGAAACACTATGTTATATAATGAATGTGTTAGCAGTGTATGTACATAAGAAAAACAGCCAGATTTTCATGGGTATGTGCTCTTAATGCACATATGCAAATAAAGTAATTACTAATTAAAAAGGAGCATATCATTAATCTTATGACAATGTAAGCACGATATCTCTAGAAATATATATTCATGTCTTTGACCCTTTTGCCAAAATACCGAATAAACTGATAATAAATGTTTACATACTAAACTTTGCTTCAATACCTGAATTCGAAGATCCAAACAAAAATATGAAGCAAAGCTTTCTCTCTCTGTGAATAGTCCTTAGTGTAACTCTGTTTAAAAAAGAATGGAAAGGGGAAAAATTATTGTTTACGAGACAAAAGAGAAAAATGAAGACACACATACAGATGAACAAAGACTACAAAAACTTGGAACAACTTATTTCAATTGATAAAATGAATTCTAGAAGATATATTAAGATTCAAAACATTGCGTTTCAAACGATCATTAAAAAGTTCTTTGAAAGATATTAATCCCATGGGGAAGAATTTGAAGTTTCAATCCGAACTCGAATTCCAGGTGGTCTTTTACTTAGAAATGGGATGATTATTTCTTATAGCTGTCTACGACCATTAAATGTCAAATTCTGTTGAGCTGCAACCGGACGCTTCCTCAATCGGAAACGGGGGGGGGTTGCAAGCCATAAAACAGCTTTAACCCACCAGTTCTTTTGAAATGCTTGACAAATTTCCCAATGGGTTCAAGCTGATTTGTCTTTTTGTCTCAAGGGACCTCGACTCTTGACGAATCTTGCAGCATTTTTTTAATTACCCCATTCTTATGTTAAAATGTAATATGAATCCCTTGGCAGTATTAAATATACCAAAACGTTTCATTCGTTTTTTTTTAAATATACCAAAACATTTCATTTAAACTGATTCAAGGGCTGATACAACAGAAACAAAAACAGCTAGCCCAGACTTTTAATTTCAGCTTCAGATATATAGACGATGTACTTTCTCTTAATGACCCAAGATTTAAAGAATATTTATATCATATCTACCCCAGTGAACTTGAAATTAAAGAGACAACCAATACACCCGATTCTGCTTCATACCTTTAACTTTTGTTGTACGTTGACGAACATGGACGTCTGAAATCTAGATTATATGACAAATTTGATGATTTTGACATTTCAATTGTGAACTTTCCCTTTCTCTGCAGTTATATACCCGCATCCCCAGCATATGGAGTATATATTTCACAATTAATTTGTTACTGTAGAGCCTGCAGTACATACAGTGACTTTGTGGAAAGAGCAAAAGCACTGTCACAAAAACTGCTGAGTCAGGGATACATTTGTATGTTCAGCCTTTGTTACTTTCGTCCCTTCATAAATTCTATGGCCGTCACCACGACATCATAGATAGATATGAAATGTCAGTGTCACAAATAAAAACTGACATTTTCAGCTAGATTCGCGTCTTCCCTGATTTGACATTACCGGTTTCGACTTTACCCTGGATTACCTACTGACAGTGTGACGGGTGCTGTGCACAGAGCAGGACATGCTTACCCTTCCGGGGCACCTGATGTCACTCTTGATCATTGAGAGTTCACACTGTTAGTGCTTTAGTTTTTTGTGTTGTGTATGTAATGTTCGTGTGTTTTTTTGGCATGTGGTGTCTTTGGTCTTTTGGTGTTCTTGCTTTTGCCTTATCTCTGGACTTTGATTTGTGTTAACGAGGTTTTCATGGGTATGTGCTCCTTATGCACATTTGCAAATAAAATAATTACTGATTAGAAAGGAGCATATCATTTATCTTATGACAATGTGAGCACGATATCTCTAGAAGTATATTCATGTCTTTGACCCTTTTGCCAAAATACCGAATAAACTGATAATAAATGTTTAAAGACTAAACTTTGCTTCAATACCTGAATTCGAAGATCCAAACAAAAATATGAAGCAAGGCTCTCTCTCTCTTTATGGAAAGTCCTTAGTGTAACTCTGTTTAAAAATGAATGGAAGGGGGAATTATTTACGAAATTAGTTGAAATGCTTTCCTTCAAAACTAAATATTAGCCCTTTGTTTTTATATTCCACCACAAATCAATCCAAATTCAAATTTTTACTTCTTCCATTTAGTCAAATTATTTTCATTAACATATTAGGCAAGACTACAGATAACGTGGAACAACATATTTCAATTGATAAAATGAATTCTAGAACATATATTAAGATTAAAAATATTCCGTTTCATACGATCATGAAAAAGTTCTTTGAATAAATTCCATGTTGAAGAATTTAAAATTTCAGTCCGAATTCCAGATTCTTTTTTACTTAGAACTGGGATGATCATTTCTTTTAGCTGTCTACGACCTTTGAATGTTAATTGCTGTTGAGCTGCTACCGGACGCTGCCGCAATCGAAAATGGGGTAGGGGTAAGGGTTTGCAAGCCATAAAACAGCTTTAACCCACCATTTCTTTTGAAATGCCTGACAAATTTTCGGATGGTGTCCAGCTGATTTGTCTATTTGTCTCATGGACATGGACTCTTGATAAGTCTATGCAGTTATCAATTACCCAAATTCTTATGTAAAAATGTATTATGAATCCCTTGGCAATATAACAAAATCTTTGTTCTATTAAATATACCAAAACGTTTCATTTAATGTGCATAACAAATGATAAACAACTTGTTTCAACCATACTGTATTTACTTGTCAGCTCTTCAGATACCAGATAATATCAAGACTTTAATATGGTTTTTCACTTTTTTCACATAGAAATGATGAGTAAGACAACCAATGCATTAAGAGCTTCACGGAGTAGTACAAAATCGTCTGTGACAAGTACAAGCCAAGGAGCTACTACTTTAAAACCAAGCACAAGTGAGGCTACATCTGAACCAATACAGGGTACACCAACAGTATCTTCAACAGCTGGAACAGCAAGCCTTGGAACTATAATATCTGTTTCAGTACCAACAGGTTTGTATCAATATGAAAATCAAGTTCCGTAACTTGCAATTTACTCAAACAAAAACACGAAAAACCAGCGATACATAAAAATTTTAACCTTCTACAAATAGCTTTATTTTGATTATTGTTTACAGTTGGTTATTTACATGGAATTGTTATACTGTGAAACCATATTTTGGACATGAGAATAAAAGAAGCACCATGTAATTTAATGAATGTGTTATCAGTAAGAAAGAAGAGGTTTTTATAATTATGTGCCCTTTATGAACATTTGCAAATAAAGTAATAACTGAATTGAAGGAGCATGTGATTTTTCGGATGAGCACAATATCTCTAGAATTATGTTCGATTGACGGGTCTTCCTTTTACAATATAATGTACAATACATAAAGCTGCTGTTCCCTATTTGAACGTCCGTGTTCATGATTTTGTGCTGTGCACAGAGCAGGACATGCTTACCCTTCCGGACCACCTGATGTCGCTCTCGGTTTTTATGGGAGTTCACACTGTCAGTGCTTTAGTTTTCAGTGTTGTCTTGTTAAATTTTAGTTTTGTCTTCGTCAGTAATGTTTGTGGTACGGATTTATCCTCGTCCATGTTTGAATACTTAAGTGATTACAAAGGCTTTTCAGAATTTCACCTTGGTACTGTTTGAGGGTTAGAGAAGTAACACGTACCATGGCTCTCAATTGGTTTTGTCTCAGGGTTAGAAAATGACAATAATCAATCAGTAACCTAACAGATCTTTCAAAACATATGCCTCACTGGCCGTGTGACGGGTGCTGTGTGCAGAGCAGGACATGCTTACCCTTCCGGGGCACCTGATGTCACTCTTGTTTATTGAGAGTTCATACTGTTAGTGCTTTAGTTTTTTGTGTTGTATATGTAACGTTCGTGTGTTTTGTGGGCATGTGGTGTCTTTGGTCTTCCGTCTTTGGGTGTTCTTGCTTTTGCCTTGTCTCTGGACTTTGATTTGTGTAATCTTGTGCTTTGTTCCTTCGGTATTCTACTGCCGTTGTTTTTGACCTTTTTGCGAATTAACGTATAACCTGATAAGAAATGATCAATATAAGTTACAATATAAATACAAATTAACAAACACTGCATAAATCTTGCAATTACTAAACTAAATAAATAACTAAATACCGAATTTACTGTGAATTTGGTTTCTGCATATGCGCATTTCGACAACTTATGTCTCTGACTTCAGTGCAGATAAAATTTAAACGTTTGGAAAACCATAACCGAAAAATGTTTAAAAACTGATAGAGAACAAATAACCAATATGATCTAAATATAAAGCCAAAATCAGCTAAGGACAGAGCTTTGTATGAGGGAGATACTCCTTAGTTTCAACAAAAAAAAATTACAGTAATTTAGATATTGTAAAGTTCCAAATAGAATCGGCTTTCGGGTCAGCACCGAAGTACTGACTACTGGGCTGGTTAATACCCTCGGGAACTAACAGTCCACCAGCAGTGGCATCAACCCAGTGGTAACAAATAACTTAATACCGAATTTACTGTGAATTTAAGTTCTGCATATGCGCATTTCGACAACTTATGTCTCTTCAGTGCAGATAAAATATAAACGTTTCGAAAACCATAACCAAAATATGTTTAAACCTGATAGAGAACAAATAACCAATATGATCTAAATATAAAGCCAAAATCAGCTAAGGACAGAGCTTTGCATGAGGGAAATACTCCTTAGTTTTCAAAAAAAAAAAGAAATAAACAACTTTAAAAAGGTAGTGTACAGCACCTTCATTTGAATTATCACACAATCAGAAATCGTTGTAAACTCGTTTAAAGCAAAATAAAAATGGTAAGAATAGACCACATTTTGTAAGGGTAAGAAAGGACAAAATATACAATGTAAAAATAAAAAATAAAATAAAAGACTGGCCAAAAACAGAGGAAACAAACTGAAAGTATTACTCAAATTATCCGCCTAATGGCCTCCGACTACTGGACAACAAGATAAATTATGTTATTCTTCAGTGGTTCAAGTTTATCTCCTTCTGACAGGACCAAAAGTTTGGTTTTCCATCCGGATACCTCATAGTTGAAGCCATAAGGTTGAAAATGCGGGCCTTTTTTCTGTTCTTAGCTGTTTTTTTTAATATTTCATAGTTTGTGCTAATTATATTTTAAGTGTGCCCTACTTTGACTCTTGATTCTTATTTTTTTTATTATATGCTTATTTTGGCTGTTGCACAACATCTATTTTTATTATTTCATTTCATTCGATGCACGTCATGTTGGTTTCCGCTGTAAGTCCAAACTCGAATGGTTTATCTGTTACATTTGTATCTCTTCGGTAAAAATCCGTTTCACCAATTTAATCTACCGTATATGAACGGATGCAAGACGGACAAGTAAAGAATGAATAACGTATATACAACCGAACAGAACGTAAACCTGTCGTACATTCACCGGATATTTTGTGCGGTGTATGTCCGTTCAAAATTGTGAACATGTTCATTATTTTTCACCAATGAGCACAATTAGAAGTTGTGATCCGAACTATAATTCGAAATTCTTATTTTACCTAGTACTATGATGATAATTGCTTTGAGCTGCTATAAGACACTGCCGTAATGTAAGGATAGGTTTGGCGCGCCATAAAATCTGTCTAACCCTCAAATTCAGCACTTTTGCGGTCGACAATTTTCCGGTTTTTTCCTTCTAATTTGACTACTCTATACTCCCATTCCTGTGTAATGTATTATGAATCAAGTGCCAACATAACAAATTCTTTGTTTTATTAAATAAACACAAACGTTTCATTTAATGTACATAACAAATGATTAACAACTTGATTCAATCATACTGTAAGAAAACGTCAGCTCTTCAGATACCAGATTATATCTAGACTTTAATATGGGTACTCATTGTTTTCACATAGGAACATCTCCACACAGCTATGCAATAATGAGTAAGACAACCAGTACATCAACAGCTTCACAGAGTAGTACAAAATCATCTGTGACAAGTACAAGCAAGGGCACTACTACTTTAAAACTAAGCACAAGTGAGGCGACATCTGCACCAATGCAGGGCACATCAACAGTATCTTTAACAGCTGAAACAACAGGCCTCGGAGCTACAACATCTGCTTCAGTACCAACAGGTTTGTATCACGTTTTGCCTATTACTGAATATGCAGTGTCAATGGGCTTTTTTGTAGCTCTACTGGTAATACAATAGGTTTTTCAATAGCGGATTGGTCTTAAAAGTAGAAAGGTCACCAAATGTCCATTCAGACATGCAGTTAATTGTGTGCCAATTTACCTGATGTTGATTTAACCAAAGAAATAAAGTACATCTGAACTATTGCTATGTATTGAAACATCTGTTAGACAAACTTCAAAGTTAATAGTACAAATGTTTCATTTTTAACCTAATAAAATGAAAAATACACATTTATCCTTGATTCGCTAATTGCAATATAAAAAACAAGTCTGGTTGAACTTGACTTTTTTCCTAATCAAATTAAAATCAGGCAAACTGCCCTTTATCCAGGACAAACACAGTGATTTGTTTGTAACTATATTGAAACTTCTATTTAAAAACATATTGTATATACCCAGAGAGCTACACATTTTATTATTGTGAGTGCATTCACTAATAGGAAAATTGCTGTAATGTGATTATCGAGTTCCTTATTTTGCCTCAGTAACCTCGGTATTTTGTTATTTGCCAATCACTCAAACGAAAACACGAAATAACAGAGACATAAAATAGTTTCAAACTACAACAAATAGCTACATTTTGATTATGGTTAATAATAGGATATTGACATGAAATTGTTATTCTGGCAAACTATATTTTTGAAACGAGAATTAACAGCTTTACAAAGCAGTTCAACATCATCTTTGACTAGTTTAAGCCAAAAAGCTACTGTTTTGAAATCAGGCACATGTTCTAGTGCTGCTGATGAGGACTAAATTTCCGAAATGGCCATACAGATCATTTAAATAATTGCAGTTGGATTAATCATATGTTTTATGGTCTCATGTTTATTTACTCCATATCCTTTCGTAAAATACAAATCAACCGACATCTACTTTAATGCATGGGACACCAACAGTAACATCAAGAGCTGTAACAACTTCTCTTTCAGTACCAACATGTTGAAATGGACTAATTAGCAAGTTGTTATATTTATGATGCATATGGCCGTGATAAAAAAAAGTGAATTGAATAATACAATCAGTTTAGGATATCTCCACCGAATCATTTTTTTAAATGATCAATTTTTAAGTAATTGATGAGATTTCAACTCAATATGGTATTGTGTGTGCATGTATAAAATGAAATTTATACACTTGAAGTTTCCAACTCAAAAATAGTATGTCATTACATGTCATTAGGTCTTTACAATTGATTTGTCAGAATTGCTGTATTTTGGTCTCTATTTTATCTTTAATAACATAGATATTAGGGAATATATATATGTTAAAGTGCAAATTGGTATCAATTTTTTACCACAGAATATGGAGTAAATGAACATGAGACCATAACAAATATGTTAACTCCAACTGCAATAATTTAAATGAGCTGTAAGGTCATTTCGGAAATTAATTCTAGCAGCACTAGAACCCAAACAAAGGAAATCCAATAATTTTACAAATGTTTAAAATGCATAAACCAAACTAACTCCAGTAGGATCCAGAATCCCCCTACTGGATTTAGTCCAGTGCAAATTAGAATTCAAGTTTCTACTAAGGAAACATGAGGTATTCTGTTTGTACTTATAACAGTCTTGATCCCATTGACTTGAATCAAAAGAAATGATATTGCTACAGCAAGCTATTTCTGTACGTAAAATGTACATCAATATTTTGAACTTGCATTTTTTTTTGGGGGGGGGGTTCTTTCATTGAAAATTTAATCTTCATAAAGAGGAAATTGAATTGTCTAAATAAAGTGAAATAATTAACATACCAATCCACAGAAACTGTTGGTATTGTGATACCAAAATGGCTAAAAGAAAAACAAAAACATTTTTTCTTAAAATATCTAAAAATTTGTCTTGTTAAATTCTTGGAATCTTATGATCGTTTTAATTGTTTTTCATGGATAGAAAGACTGAATTTTTTTCAGAGACCGGTTTTGTTGTTTTTGATGAATATATTTTCCAGGTTGATCCTGTATCTCTTTCTCGATTTCACACATTCAGGCATGTAAAAATGTGATTGAAAAAGATTGTTGAATAGCCACAGTATGTTGCAATTATTGAAAATGAAAAATATCACGATTTTCTTCACAAAATGTGAGTTCTTTGCTTTTTTGCTAATGCCGCTGACATAGTAAAAAAGTAAAAATCAAATTGTCTCATATGTTATTTTTATTGTTTCATGATGAAGCATTTCAAAAAGATTTGAAAGATAGATAACCATATTTTTCATAAATGGGACAAATTGCAAATCCAAGCTTGCAATAGAAATCTGCAAAAACATGCCTTTTCCAAGATAACTTTATCTAAGAAACAAATATTTCTACTGAAATTTATTTTGGAATGTACTATGGTATTTTACCCTCCCCTTTATTGAAAAAAAATCTGATTATCTACCCTTTTCAGAAATCTAATTTGGAAATTACACGTTCATTTTCCAAAAATTGAGAAATGGAAATGCGGTTGAGCTTTAAATATATAATAATGAGCTCGTAATTTTATGGGTTTTTTGTTCATTAGATCCATGTATGAAAGTAATGAAACACCTACATTCATCCATCTTGTAAAAACTTCCTTGTGATTGGTTAAGACTTGCATATTAAAAAAGATGCTAAAATAATATTTTTGTTGCAGTTCAGCCGACAGCTTCATCACATGGTACAACAGCTGTGAGTGCGTGCAGTGTTGAAGGAATGAGTGATAATTCAATGATACCAAACATAAAGATAAATGGTGTTGATAATGAAGAGGTCACTGACCTGTTACGCCCTGGGGGAGCTCCGTTTGAAACAAATGACACAAAGGTGTCAATCAAAATTAATTTCGACAGAAAGATACTACTTGGAAAGCTGAATTTTCTAAATGGTGCCGGAACGAATGTTAAATCTTTTCAAGTTTATGTCCTTGTTTATAAAGATTCAGAACCGTTGCAATATTTAAATAAGGTAATTATGATTTGCTTTAATTGCTAACTTTTTATGATATTAAATGTTCTAATATTCACCTTACTATTTGGATTGTTTTTTGTTTTTGGGGTTTTTTTTTGCTAAAACATAAACATTTCATTGCATAACATAGCAGCATTAGTTTATTAAATAGAAATTAAAAGAAACATTTTTCTTCAACAAATCTTTGCATAAATTGATCATCACTTTTCCATAGTGTAGTTTTTGGTATGACCACATACAGACAATGTGAGGAGATATCTGTATAAAACATTTTCTAAATTTTGATCTTTTTGGTTCTTTCAATACTGAATTCCCAATCATTTTAATTATATCTTCACTGAAAGGACACAACTAGTCGAAATGGAAATACAGAAAATAAATTTAGAGTGACTTCGGTACTTTGCTGTTTATTACCACTTGGTAGATGCCACTGCTAGTGAACTGTTACATATAGCCCAAAAGAGTATTCATAAACCCAGTAGCCCAGTACTTTAGTGTTGCCCGGACACTTATTTTTTTTAAACTAAATATATCTAAATTTAAAAAGAAAATTGTTGAAAACTAAAGAACATCTCCCACTAGCAAAGCTCTGTCGTTAGCTGATTCTGGCTATCAAATTTAGACCCTATGGCTACTAGTTCTATGTCTGCTTTGGATAATCTTTTTGATTTCTGTATTTCCAATCGTTTTGATTTTATCTGTATTTCTAGGACATCAGTTATTGAAATTGCCATATGTAGGAAATAATTGACAGTTATCCCTAATGTACTTTGTTGTTTTAAAATGAATGTAAGAGGAAATATGTAAAAAAAAATCATCTTCCATACAGGGAAATAATCATTTCGTACAATGATTAAGCGTAAAGGATTCCTTAAATTTGCAGACTTAATGTATAAATGTTTTTATGAGAATTACTTCGAAATCATTGTTAGTTTCCCTTAAATTATTTAGGAAGGTAGCATACTTCATATGTTCTTCTGTGTTTCATAGTTATTATTCAAGTTGTGGAATATGTTCGTGAACTTCACAATTTTGTTTCTAACATAAATCATAAACATATATATAAAATAACGATTTGTATATCAGTATCACTGGTTCAAATCAAGAGCATTATATTCCTGTTTAAATTCTCTGTAATTACGGTTATATTACCATTAATCATTACATATTAAACACATAAAGCTATTTATGACCTACAGATATCACCAATTTTAGGCTCTATTCTAAAAAGTGCAGTTGATCTTTAAAGATTATAAAAGGTAATTTTTCAACTTTTTTGTTTCGGAATTTTTTATCTTTTCTAGTAATACTATGTCATTTACAAAAACATAACGCAGGCTCAGGATTAATTGCACATGTAAACATATAAAAAAAATAAAAATAATGTTTTTGCTCAACAGCAAAAAATGAATGAATTCTTGTGATGAGTCGAATGTACCAGATACACGCTTAATATTATATGCTGACAACAAGTTATAGTCAGATAAAATCTAGTTGTTCAAATAGAAGTTAAACAATGTAACAGGTTAGAGTATATCATTGTTACATTACCAAAATTATTAAATGCAACCCATCATGTATTAGTTATTCTTACAGGAATGCCTTCATTTTATTATTTGACAGAAAGACCTTAGTTGCTTGAAATCATATTGGTCGATTAAGAAAAAAAATACGTGCATGTCGACTATATACAGTTTCTTTGTAATGTCTGGCCACTGTGGATTCGTAATTTATCTAACCTTGTCTGTTTTACATATGCAACCATTACAGACTGCCTCCATTTAAATTGACAACCAGTGGGCCACATTGTAAACCGTTAACCAACACCGGAAACGGAAAAGGAAAAACAAATGTAATGCAGCCATTTTTTTTTTTTTTTTTTTTTTTTTGCATTTTTCCGGATTTGTTTTAAACTATGCACGTTTAGCTAAATGCTCCATTGTAGGTTAAAAAAAGAATTGTGTGTAAGTCGGCAACGGCATCATAAATGTAATGTGAAGACGCATATCAAGTTTCGTTATACTGATTAGAAAGAAAGGAGAGAAGCGGATTTTCCCAAGGCAAGCAGATTGAAAGTCCGCCATCAGAGTAGAAGCAGCTTCAAAATTGCATATAAAATTAATTCTAAAATCGAAATTATGAACTTCTTTTGACACTGATATGGCTTGGTTGGTATCTGATTTCATTTTCATTTTCTAGAAATGTGGATATGGTTAATACTTTGTGAGAGTTTCCAGTTTTTTTAAAGAGAAATTCAGCTCATATTGCGTTGAAAAAGGGACTAACTATTTAATTCATTTAATCTGTACGTCGGCACATACATGTAATGTAATTATTTTTACTCACATAGTTATGATGTACTAAGCATACTTTTCACATCTGACTGCCGGACCTGACCCTTTTCGCCGTAATGAATGAGACAACGGCAGTAGAATACCGAAACCGAAAAAAATGCTACATGTATGTGATAATAACAAAACAAATTAATGTCTATAGGCATGGCAAAAACGTGAACACAGACAAACAAATACAGAACTACGACACTTATAGTTTGAACTCCCATAAATGACGGGAGAGACATCAGGTGAAGGAAAGCATAGAAATAAGACTGTCATTAAGACGCTTTGTACAGTTGCGTAACTTTTTCAGAATTATGCAGCTGATGAAGATGTAGTATTTGCTGAGGGGACAGAAGCCACAGCTGTTATTGTTAATGTTACGGAAAAGGAAGACATATCTAAAAATCTTGTGTTAGAGATGGAGTTGACAGCCTGCTTTGAAAATGGTAATATATTTTGCTCTTTTTCAATATTAAGCTCAAAGAATGGAATTCTGCCTCACACATTTTTCTCTTTCGAAAATTTGAATGACCTAGGAAAGAGCTTTTATCCAGTTTACTTCAGCTTATATTTAGATATAACTTCTATGGCGTGTATTATCTTCCTTACATTTAAATATAAATTTCATTGCGTAAATTATCTATCTATGTTTCTAATTCGTAAGTAGTTAACTTAAGATTTACTTAATTTTTTCCATGTCTACCTTTGATGATACATTCACATAATGGTTAAATAAACAAATCCAATTTGACTTTAAATTAAGTTATGAAATTTGCTTTGGTCCAGGACTACGCCCATTTAACAGCAAACAAAATATTTCCAAATGTTTTAAACATTTGTCAGATGTTGTCTGTTTACGTTAACATTTACTTTTGGTTTCCTGAACGAAAATCTTCATGATTATTTCAATATTTTTTTCTGACAAATGTACAAAATAAATCCATTCTGTTGGAACAAAATATTCTTAAACCTAGCTGAGAATGAGAAGCAAACAAAAAAAATATTAATTTTTTAGAAATAAAGACCGCTTCTAAAAATATTGAAGTTGATGCATGCAGAACGACGTTTCGAAAAATATTTACTAAAATTTAAAAAAAGGTTGATATAATTACATTTTTCTAAAAATTTAGTCTTTGTTTCTGAGAAAAAGACATATGATTCTAGTCGAAGATGAACTGGAAAAATATAGTTGATGTTATTAATATAACTAAACTAAATTCATTCTTTTTTGTTGTCGCCCGTAACAGTGTTTCTATTTCGCTGAAAAAGAAAAGATATCTTTAGATAGATCCAGAGATTATTACCAGTTGACAAACACCGATTTTGTCAAAACACGACTTTTCACTGGTGCAATTCCTGAAGCAAATCATGCTCATGATTCCGGAGCACCTGATAATACTTCAAGTTTTTGTACCGGTTCACACTGCTAGTGCTTTGGTTTTTTTTTTTTTTTTTTTTTTTTTTTTTTTTATCATGCTGTCTCAATTCGTGNTTTATTTGAATTACTTTGTTTTTGGATTTTGGATTTTTGAATTTCCCCTCAATTTTACTTCGGTATACAGTTGTCGATGTATTTTGTATTGTTTTGTGTTCATGGATAATGAACGTTGTCGTAGTTATCAGACAGATTTTAGAACAAAAGGGATTATTCTGAATACAAAGGCAAACGAGTATCCATGCAAAAATGGAAGAAAGGGGAAATTGTAAAATCAAAAGGTTTGACAACATGACAAAGAGATAACAAATAAACAAAAACGAAAGTAGACAGCTTCCAATTTCTCTTACTTTTGATTGTGTTAACTCTTCTCTTATTTAAGAGCTTTTTTCATGATCCGGTATGTTTGATATTGTTTCATGATGGATACAGTTGTACTTTTAAAAATTTGTCAATAAACATGTATAGTTAAAATTGAGATTTGCAACCCCTTTAAAATGAAATACTTTAATTCTATGAGCTTAATTTTTCCCATTTGGTCTGAATTTTGGTTTTGTATTGTGTTGTGAATTGGCTGATGTCTTCTATAAAAAGTTAATAACTCTTAAATGCAAAACATTTCAGTTCTTTCATTATATACCGTAACTTTCATATTATGAAATGATTTAGTATTGAGAAGGATTTTAGTACACCTTCTGAATGTATAATTTTTTTTTAGTATTAATGTTTTACATTCTGACAGCTTTAATTTGTAATTGCTATTTTATTATCGCTGTAGTACAGTACCCGAAAATTCAACATAGCAATTTGACTGCAAAAGGATGACTTAGGGATCACAAAAGGAGCACAAAGAAATAGTTATGATCGTTGATAACAAGTCTTCTGGTCAATGATTGTAAAAGTTTGATCAGTGATTGCATGTGTCTTGATCAATGATTGCAGAAGATTCGATCAAGGATTATTGGCTTTGTGATCAAGGATCACAGTAGTTGTGATCAAGGATCACAAGCATTGTAATCAAAGATCACATGAATTACAAGTGTTGTAATATCTGTGTAGATGATAAAATAAAAAATTTTACAATGCAAATTATGTTATATTTCCTCATCACGTTTTCTTTATATCAAAAGCAATCGGAGTTGCATTGTATGAGTTTTACTCGTAAAGCTATTTTTTTCAATTATGTTAAATGAAATTGTTTTTATTAATGGATTTAATAGAAATATAATTGGTTTAATAAATGAATTTATTTTTATTGTATTCATTACTGTCAGAGACATATGAAACCAATCTGTTACTGTTCAATAGATAAATTTATTTCCTTTTCGTTAACCTTTTCTAAGTAATATTATTTTTGATAAATTTAAGATAAAGCAGAGCATCTACGTGGCGTTAAATCGAAATTGGTATGAGGAAGAATGTCTGAATTTTACAGACATTAATGAAGTTGACAACATCACTAAATATACCTTGTATTTAGGTATAACATATACCTGTTGTTACTGTCTGTATCCGTACGCTATCTTAACCTCCTGTCTAGGAGAACCACCATGAAGTGACGTGTAACGTATGTACAAACCCGCCATAGAAGGACAGGAAGGAGGTGTCGTAACATTCCGTAACGCTAACCCAGCGCATCGGTACGGATTTCTGTGTGTCTACCTAACCTAGCCTCCTAACCTGATGGACTATATACCAACCAGTAATGGATGCTTAGAAGGAAAGACAAATATGAAGGTAGTGAGCGGGAGCTGGTCAGGACAACCCATCTATCCTTACCGATATCCTGCCGAAAGTCTTGCGCACGAAAATGGACCTCGGAAAGAAACCACCGTGCCATCAGGGGAACAGCTAAACCTTCAGACATCTGGAAAACCAGAGAGGTCTGCAAATGTAGACATTTACTGACGGAACCAACATGTCGCGATGCACGATGAACCACAACCTCAGGTTTCCCATCCTCGTGATGTTATACGTCCTGGAAAACAATAATTAAATCCAAACAGATGCAAGAAATGCATAATCCTGTTTTAAAATCAATAATTTCACAGAAAAATCTGTAAAATTTAGCGTCCAAATCATTTTAACACATGAAAATTTGGAGAGCCGAAAAAGCATGTCTGCTTTGCACGAGGCGGGAACGAATTTACTGCTTTAATGTACAGACAACGTTAAAGATTTTTTACCTGAGCAGTGTGACACACCTCGTTTAAAAAAGTCCCAAAAACCTAGTTCCAAATTTTCACCCATTCTTTATTTTCTCGGAAACTTTATATTTAATATAACATATTAATATATTGGTTTTTTTTTAGATTCAAATCTTTAGATGCTAGATTTTATGACTTTGTTGCGTATAATTTTACATTTTGCAATTAACTTAAATTATCGTCTCTTTCAATAATGGGAAATGAGCTTATAAACAGTAAATAAAATAAATCTATTTCTATAGAGAATGAATTATTTATCAATTACGTATTATCTAAAGAATTACAATCATCAATCATCAATCATAAAAGATCAAAGCTTTGCGATCAAGAACACAACATTGCGATCAAAATTGACACTTTTGCGATCAAGGATTGTGACTTTTTTTCAGGGATAACAATCTTGTGAACAAATATTGTATAGTTTTATGATCATTGATCACTAATTGCAATCTTTGACTGCAAAAGGATCACTCAGGGATTACAAAATCTGCCATTTTAAATTTCAGAGTACTGTAGCGTCCTTCCGTTTGTCAAACCTATAAGGACCGACACCAAAAGGACGATAATTAGAAATTTATTCACATCCCGTTTGCCAGCAAAGGAATGTATACTTTTAAGATCAGCAACATTTTGAATCGCCAAAAAGGTCACCTCTAAAATTGCTCCTTATTGTAAAGATCGATGCAAACCAAAAGTATCTTATCATAGTAGCGGGAGAATTTTTAACTGCAAAAACGCATTGCAGGACATTGACATTGATAATTTTCTGACATGCGACTGTTCTACCTCACATTTGGTTTACAGTCCTCCTAGAAATGGCTTTACCAATGATATTCAGATTATTGAAAATGAATTCTTAAATTGTTCGCAATTCCGAAATTTATATTTCAAGATCGTTATGGATGCTGTTGGCCAGGAACAAGAACTTGAGTCTTTGTCAGACTTGGTAAGATCACTTTTATATTTAGTGCGAATGCGTGTTAACAGACTTCGCAGAGGTGTTAACAATCGACCTAAGTCTGTTTCTTAACATCTTGAAGCCCGTATGTGCCTCTCTACAGTTCATGACAAATTTGTTATTGTATCTGCAGACAAAAGTTCTTTTAACATCGTTTTTGTATGCAAAGCAAATTAATTCTACTGCATCATTAAAGAAATAGGCATTGAACACAATTCATCGGGTAGTGCTAAATACAAAAGAGTTTCATTTGACTAAGTTGAAATCCTTTCCAGTTACTGGTCATTCCTCTTTAAATGTTTGAAATAAAAATCAGTGATTACCATACCTATCTGGGTAAAAATCACAAGGACCCATAAAAGATAAGAAACATCACTGGATCTTCATCTTGTTAAACAACTGGACTAAATATTTAACTATCTAATTTTTTTTTGTTCGTTCAAATACTGGCATCAAGCATACTAAGAAATTATTCATGGCTGAAGTGACATAAATAACATTTCGATACTTAAAATTCGATTTTTTACTGGACAATCTTAAATTCCGTTAATTTTCTGAAATGCATTTTCTAAAATGCATTTTCTCAAAACTTTTGATTTTCAACTATCTATACCACGCTTCCTCATAGTAAACTATAATTAAGTATAAAAGGCATAATTCCAAAAGCCTTTGCCGATTCAAAATATGTGTTTTATTTGGGTATTTATCCACATTAAAAATGAAAAATATGCTACTATGAAAAACATGTTTGCACTTTGCATGATTTTTATGATAATATATTTATAAATAGAAGGTTGGTATGCAATTGCGCACGAATCGTGATACACATCTCACATACAGTACAGAAAGAGCCATACCATAACAAATCACTTGGGGAGACATAAATTTTAATCCTTTAGACATAAAATCACAGATATACTATCACTGTGATGGACATAATAAGCAATAAAACAGAGTGGGAAGGATTAAATTTTATTACCTGTTTTACCTGTAATTCCTTTGAAGTATACCTGCTTAATTAGATTTTTACCTGTAAAACAGGAAATGTCCTGGCACAACAAGAGTTTTATTGCCCCAATTAAAAATTTTTAAAGGTAAAAATTAATCCTGATCACTTTCCTAGACATCCCCACTATCACAGTGATTAGTTATGGTATGTCTCTTTCTGTACTGTACTTGTGTTCATAGTCTCAAAAGACTAAATTTCTCCAGGAACTCGTAATAAAATAGGAGATGCTAGATCATTCAATCTCACTTATAGATATATTGATGATGTTCTTTCCATTAATAAAGCATCTTTTGCTTTGTGGATCCCATCAGTATATCCTCCAGAACTAGAGTTGAAGGAAACAATAGAAACCACAAGATCTACATCTATTGAAACTTACATTTCGAATTTGACGAAAATTGGTGTCTCAGTACTAACATTTATGACAAAAGGTACGATTTAAATTTCAAAATGTCTCTAACATAGACAGTAAAATTCAAACACCTACTTTCAGTGCAAATGGTTCATAATTGATCAGTTACAGACTTTCCCATTTAAAATAGTTATCTTTGTGACCATCTTATTAATCAAGGCTTCAAAAACTACCATCTCGTACGATCGTTAATAAAGTTTTTTAATAGTAATAATAAACCGACAGGAATACAGTTTGGTACTAGTTGTCCCTCCTTATACGGTATACATGTAAAACACAAAAGAGCTCCCATTTCGAAAGTCCCGTTATGTGATATGATTTAAAAAAGTAAGTGAGAACCGAACCATCAATCCAAACAGAATAATCCAAAGACAATGGCAAAATCGGAAGCAAAAAAGAAACAGAGACAAAACATGAGTACGGCACAGAAAAGAAAAATGAAATCATACTTATGACTTTTGTCAAAAGTGTGATTTCATCTTATGGTATGGCATAGTCGTTATTATTGCCGTTTTAGTATAACCACTAAGACTGACTAGTGCTGCCCCCTGGCTTACTATGCTTTGCTTCGTTACGCTCAAGGGACAGATGAAGACAAATCGAAAAAGTGGAAATTCCACTGTATGACGTCACAATACCAAAATAAACAAGACAGCTAATTTCAAACAAAACATAAAAATAGTGATGCAATTTGAATAAACCAATTTGTTATAATATATTTTAATCGTAGTTGCTTCTTTTAAACTTTCTGTAAGACATTTCAGTTCCGATGATTCCAGTTGTTTACCTTGGATACGACCGGAAGTAATGTAGGGTTTTCCTCAAGAAGTTATTTTTAAATATAGAACAACCAATCAAAAAGTGTTTTGTATGCCAGCTAATGAAATCAAACGACACAATTGTTTTTCGGACAGTTGTCTATATCTGTCTCTATATCCGTAAGATTCGACGGATTTGAGACAGGCTCGTCAGTCTATATAACCACTTTGTGTTCAGTTAGAGGATCTATAGCTGATGCAATTGCATACATTTTATTATATTGTGTTACATAGAAATGGTATATGCATTATTATATATTTTACTGTTATATTTCGATATAATTTGCAAAAGAGGACCACTGTTGCTGACATTAATGTTCATTGTGCATCATATAACGTGATGTATTTGACATCAAGGTTATTGGATCCTGATACACACTCGATATTTATGCTTCAGTTATTGTGGTGGATGATGACCTGTCTTATATTTTGAAGTAAACTTTCAGTAGTATATAACTGATTGTACAAGCCAGGGCATAAGATGCCTAACTGTTGCCATTTATATTGCATGATCACAACGTTTTGTAAAAATTGTAAAAATCTCCAAGATTCTACTTTATTAATAGATTTATAAATTGTTTATGATCACTTGTCTGCACCGTTTGGATCGATTTTTGAAGTTTTTGAATTGAATGTTTCTCTATGATGTTTATTCTACATGTCTAACTATTTAGGTATTGATGTTACTTTTACATGGTTATGTCTACAAACGAATTATGTTTTAATTTATGCATCACTTAGTCCATATGCACTTAATGGCAACACTTTTTAATGTGCAATTTTGTGCTTTGTTGCTGTCGTATCATGATTTCTACTTTTTCAAATGGTCAAATTGAATATCTTAAAATATAAATAAATGGGACTGATAGAAAACTTTAAATTAATTCAAATAAAAATTTTGATTGAACATTCATATATTTGTTGTGTTTGAAAATTGATTTTAAAAGTGATTCAGCTGACTTTTTTTTAATTGAAGGTACCAAGACTGCACCTATCGGAACGACTACCGCTATTACTACAACAACAGGTAATGCAAAATTTTGTGGCTTCCACTACTTATTTTAGTCATGAGATAGCATATAGAAAACACTTCTTGGTCGATCTTCCCAAATTACGTTGTGGTGTATCATTCTTTTCGTCTCAGAATGATTGTCTTTCATTAGCAGCTTACCTGGTTATATTCGTATGTTAATTATACTCCAGGGAAAAAGGATAAAGAGGGGGATAGTTGGAGCGAATGAACACTTCCAATATTTTTTTGGATTTTTTGTGTAGTTTTTAAAATCATATTTACGTGTACATTCATTTCACTGTGTTACGGTTAGGATTTACCAGCGGGGGTACTAGGGATATCAGCAATATCAGTTTTCGTTTGTTTGCTTTTGTCCACTGACGATGGTGTAACAGTGGTATCCCTGCGTGTTCTTTTCCGCTCAGCAACTGACATTCCGTGTATCTAAAAACTTGCCATTTGGTTAGCTTTAATACAGTCAGAAATCAAATCACAGATATTTTCAACACCATTAGAATTTATATGTACGCCAGTTACGTCATTTTTGTCATATAGGGATTTGACTAGAACACCATTGTTATTGAACTTTCTGTTTAGGTCAAGATATTGCAGTAAACTATCTCTAGAGCATAGTTTTTTTAGCAAAATGATTTACTTGATTAGTAGTTTCTTTGAGTTTGGTGATGCGCACACTTTTCACCTTTCGGAGTTATACGCTACACAATAATATGCTAGATCCAGGGAAAGCCTGCTTGATTTGTAATACAGCTTGATTATACAATACATTGACAAAATCCCCATCGTCTTTACTTCGTGTGAAATCGTTTGTGCCGAAACAAAACTCCTTGACTTTCTTTAAGTTTGGTTTGTGCAATAGAGATACATAGATCAACTGTTTCTAATGAAGCATAAGACTAAGAAACATTAATAATATCAAGCATA
This sequence comes from Modiolus philippinarum, assembly GCA_002080025.1. Classification (NCBI taxonomy): domain Eukaryota; kingdom Metazoa; phylum Mollusca; class Bivalvia; order Mytilida; family Modiolidae; genus Modiolus; species Modiolus philippinarum. Next base: position 28,374 of record MJUU01064833.1, read on the forward strand.
AAATGAGCAAAACGCTTACCGTTTGAGGCACCAAGAATAACATTTACATTTAGACAAGTTTATTCCTTTAGAAACAACAGTTTCCTTTTATACAGAATCCTCTTTTCGGTAAATTGTTCAGATTTCCCTTTTTCACATTATATATGCATTTCTTTTTCTTTTAAAACATCTTCATGATAAAACCTTTAAAAAACTTAATCCCAAATTGTGCGGAAAGATCTCTTTGAACAGCAGCCATAATTTTGAACACAAATCAGGATCCCACAAAATCGATCGTTTAATGTCCGTAAATATTTATAGATTCGAAGGTTGAGATACGATTAAGAATATAATGATATATAAAACACTAAGCAATCCTGAGACCAAAGAGACCAAAACAAAAAAAAACAAAAACAAAAACAAAAAAAACAAGGGTAAACACAATAACAAGACTTTTCCGAAGTTAAAAAAAAATCACATCTCCATTACAAGGGACGTTAGAACCTGTTGATTTTGCTAATTATGGAACCAAGACTGCCTGTCCCGATATTCCTAATACATGTCATTTTTGAGTTTTTCCCAATTTATAAAATGCCCGTTCCAAGTCAGGAATAAGACGGCTCGCCAAAAATGTTCTGAGTTCGGTTGTTTCCCTGATTCTGTCGTATATTATACGGATTTTCCTTACTGGTCTCCCCCTTTGATCGAATTGGACTTTTGTTGTCACTTTTATTTCTTGTACAGTTACCTTGTAGATTGGTGCATTAGATTGTAATTATCAATCGTTGTAGGCTTTTCTTGTTTTCTTCCACATTTAATGGCAGCTATGGTTTTTCTTTTATCGATCGTTTATTTTTAATCAGTCATCTGACACTACTTGTTCAATTTGAAGAAAATTTGTCCTCCAGTATTTTCAGCGTAAATTCTATGGAGTATTTAGTGTTAATTAATCAATTATTTACCAAAGAATAGAGTTTCTTGTGATACTTGTGGTAATTTCGTCGAATAATTTTTAATAGTATGAATGTTCTTGACATCTTTCTAGTTTCTTTGAAAGTATGCTTTTAAAATCTTCGGTACCATGTTCGTCGTAGGTTCATCAGATCTGGATACGGTAGTGTACCTATTGCCAAGCATAGGCAAAGCTTATAGCCACGGATTGTGTAATTTGATGTATTTTGTCCTGTTGGGAAGACATTTATAGTCTTTTTTTTTTCATTTAGCAATACATAGCAAAATCTCAATATCGGATTACTGAAATGACAGTTTTTTTTATTTATATGTACTTTGTATTTGAAAACACTGATACGTGTATTCATTTATTGTGCTGTGATTAGACCCATAGGCTATTAATTAATTCATAAATACTTCAAACTCCGAGATGCCATCATAACCTTTTCATTTCAAGGAGCATACATTATCTTGGAAATATATGGGATCCTCGAGTCAACGTCATATATCATCTTCCTCTTATTATTATGTTGCATGTTTGCGGAATTCTCAAACTTACTTAAGAATGAAATAATATTTTGTAAATGGTAGAGGTTGAATCCTCAAATGAATTGACTGATAGGTCGGGAGATCCGAGGGGGGGGGGGGTTTCATTCAATCATATTAAAAAAATCAAAACGATATATATCTATATCTATAAACAATATATTTTATTTAATCATAATAAGATCAGTATTTTTCCTACATTAAATCAAGTAAACAGGGTGACCATACCCTGCTAATTTTTAGAATATAATTGTATTAATAAAGGGTTAAAATTCACACCCTTGAGCCAAATATGTGTGTATTCTTCTTTTTTCTGACGAGATGAATACAAAGTAAGAATGGACATTTTCATTAATGGAAAGAAGGCTGTTTTCATATGTCATAATTATATCTTTATAAATCTAATTTCTAATTGCTTTGAAAGGAATTGATTGTTCACCCCTGCTAATATTCATTTTAATACCATGAAAAGGCGTACCATGCATTTATTTTAGTCGTAGCTTGATAGCGTTAAAACCATCTTTAACTACCAAATTGTGAGGTTTATTACAAATAACTTAAGGGGATTGATTATAGTGTTCTGATTCTCTTCTTCAAGTTTTTAGACGATGAAGACAACAGTTGTAAGATAAATTTGTCTGTTGATTATAATGCATTTATGGGATAAATTAAAATCATCAATGTTTAAGCTATCAATTCTCCTGAAACCGACGTTAGGAAATGCCCTATACTGACAAATAGATATGGTGGAAGCTAATTTTTGAAGCCCGCATGGTGAATTCAATGACGTAAGACAGCTACAAAGCCCAGAAATAAAAAAACAACAACAACATTCAAAGCCAAGATACTCACAGTGTGAACTACCATGGAACTTACAGTGAGATCTGTTGCTCCGAAAGGGTAAGCATGTCCTGCTCTGTAAACAGCACCCGTCATGCTGTAAGTTAATCAATCCAGAAAAAAGCCAAAATGGGTATATAAAATGTGCATCTGTATCTGTGAAATATTCAAGGATTTCTCCAACATGTGCAGGACTTGGGCCTCAAACTCAACGGGATGACAAATGCTTAATTTACTATCTACTTTTTATTTATTATACCCCAACTTTAGTGGGCGGTATATAGTGATCATGGTGTTCGTTCGTTATTCGGTCTGCCATAGGGGTACATGCTTTGTGTCGACAACTTCTCCTAGACCATTTGAATACATTTCAGTGAAACTTTCAGAAAATGTTCTGTGCATATTGCCATTGTGCACCACCACTTAGACCACTTGAGGAAATTCAATAAAACTTTCATAGAATGTTTAGTGAATATTGGTATTGTGCACAATTTATTTGACTTGACTTTTTGGTTGATTTTTTACTGTCCGCCATTGTGTTACAAACTTTGTGGTGATAACTCCTCCTAGACCACTTGCGGAAATTCTATGAAACTTTCACAGAATGGTAAGAACACATTGTTGTTGTGCAGCTATTTAAACATTTTATTTGACTCGATTTTTTTTTTTGGTTGATATTTTTTTCTTCTGGAATGTAATGGGAAAACGGGGGTATATTTTGGTGAGCTCTACTCACAGTTTTTCTTGTTTGTTCTTGACATTTACTATCATTCTTACAAAGGATGTAAGAACAAAATTACAGAATAAAATTGGCAAGAGCCAAAGTCCAAGAGGCAAAAGGCATGGCAAGAGGAAAACACCGGAAAATTGTCGACCGCAATGGTCCTGACTTGAAAATGCATTTCAAAAGAAACAAAACGCTCACAAAATAAAATAAAATTGTTCATACATAATCTCACGGCACAACAATTACATTTGATTAACCATATAATTAGCATACAAAAATATTTGACGCCTTCTTTGAATCAGCATTTTAGGAGCTAAAAAGGATATTTGAGACATAATAGGAGCCAAAAAAAAAAAAAAAAAAACACACAAAAAACAAATAAACTGCCATATTGCATTTCACTTCTCTTCTTTTTATGATTTTTCCCATAAGGACAATATTATTGTTTGAATATATCTTGTGTTACTTGTTCAGACCGCTTATTGAAAGGAATAACAAAACATGTTTTGATATGACAGCTTTTTGTTACTAATGGGTTCAGTTTTAAATTCTTATGTGAGCTCCCACTACCTAAGGAAAGACGTTTGCCCTGAATATAATCATCCTTATAGTCAAGTGTCTCAGTGCTGGTACGAACAAAGATCACTTGAAAAGTTAAATAGCCGAATTTTAGACTATATTAATTTATGATGAGTATATAATTCGTGATAGCATGATATTTTTTTTCTAGCCTAGCGTTTTAGAAATTTGCGTTATTTGTTCTTTGACAACATTTTCAAAAAATTGACTTTTATCTGCTCTAAAGATAAATAAGTTATCGCTATGGCCATCTGAGGATATCAGATTTACTGTAAATTTGGCTTTCATATTTCACCATTTAAACTGGTTTTACCCATCATTTTATACAGAAGATGACTGTACAAAGTAAGGAATATTATGGTTTTCATTAAATGATCTGTATTTGGTCGGAATTGTCTACTTTTTCGATGAATGAATTCTACTGAGAAAAACCTTAGTGTCAATAAATGTAATGCTTAAAAGCTTTTGATCCCCTTGTTTGATCTTAATTTGTATTGTCGTTCTATTTTCAAACTGTCGTTCATTCTTTTAAACAAACACTGAAGAGACATAAGTTGTCGAAATGCGCATATGCAGAAATTAAATTCACAGCAACTTCGGTATTTTGTCACTTGTTACCAGTAGGTCGATGCCACTGCTAATGGACTGTAAGTCCCCGAGGGTATTCACCAGCCCAGTACTTCGGTGCTGACCCGAAAGCCGATTCTATTTGGAACCTTACAATATCTAAAATTATGTAAATTTTGTTGAATACTAAGGAGTATCTTCCTCATGCAAAGCTCTGACCTCAGCTGATTTAGGCTTAACATTTAGATTATATTGGTTATTTGTTCTCTAACAGTTTTTAATCATCTTTGAGATTATGGTCTTCGAAATGTTTAGATTTTATCTGCACTGAACAGGCATAAGTTGCCTAAATGCGCATATGCAGAAGTTAAATTCACAGCAACTTCGGTATTTAGTCATTCCCACACATTTTCTTATTATGGTATCTTTGTGAGTTCCCACACATTTTCATATTGTGTCATTCGTATGAGTTCCCACACATTTTCATATTGTGGTATTCTTGTGAACTTCAACACATTTTAAATCATCTAGAGAAGATACGAACATTCGATATCGAAATATGGTGTGATTCGTAAACAGCTTATTTCTAAGTATATTTCTCGTCCTCATTTTTTTGGATTTGTTGTTCAAATACCTTACATTTTGTTATACATATATACCTAAAGGGCTTATCGACAGGTTATTTTGTTAGAGTAGCTATTGGATCACATGACCCGAGGATTTCACATATACTAGTATATCGGGCTTTCACTGATAACTCTAATTTCTATTGTAATACATGGTGAGTCTCTACCAAACCCCTCAGGAAGGTGTGAGTTTGATTTATCGTTGGATAGTAGTGTTTGAGTCAGTAGTCTCCCTGTATGAATTTCAATTTGTATGCTTATATACTATAGGGAAATTGAAAAGAGAATCAGGAGGTTTGTGTACCGAGTACTTAAAATTGTTAGTGCTTGTATCGAGTCCGGCTATCCCGAGTTCTTAAGGTTGTTAACGTTTGTCTTTGTTTTTTTCTTTTGTTTTTCATGTGCTTTCTCTGTTAGATAATTCCAAGTGATTGTGATTTTCTGCCGTTATAAGTAGTGCCTGTTATAGTCACATTTAATTTCTTTTTTCAGAAAAAGTTGCTGTTGCAAACCCTACAGTGCCAGTTTTTCCGCGTAAGTAGCAAATAATGCAAGTAAATAATTAGTGTTTAATCTATCTGTATGTTGGTTTTACATTTACATCAGGTAAACCGGCACGCATCAAGGTTTGTAGATTAAATGAATATTTGGTCATTCAGCCTTAAAAGTCAAACTTCTATTATGAAAAAAACCCTTCCACTGATAGTGCATTATTTGATACTTGGACTAATATAACAGGGATTTGAAACATTTACATTTCTTACAATTTCGGTGTCGCGGCAGATTTACCTGTAAATCGTCGTATTTTGCAGCATTGGTCTGTTGAAACATAAGTCATTTTAGTACACTTTACATCTACATTTACCTACCGATTTTAATACAAAATACATCATTTTATAGAAAAAACAAAATTGCTGCAAATCATAGTATAATTTTTGTTAAATCAATTTATTCCAAAGTACATAAATTTAGCTCTTAAACTTGGATAATTTTGGTTTTTTTTAATATACCGCGAAATTTTACACTTCATGACGTTTTTAGTACACTTTCTATTTTCCCTAAAATATTTGATGCTACAAAATTTATATGATTGAAAAGAAGAAACTTCGATGTAAATCATGATGTATTTTTCTTCAAATTTAGTTGAAAATTTAGTTATAAAATACACAGGGAAAAGTTTAGTGTTTAAACTCCAAAATTCATTTCTAACAATTGCATGAGCGTGGTCACATCAGTCAAAATTTATCATCACTGTTAAAAAGTTTCCCTGCATAAATTATATATGGCTATAAAACCAATACAAAGAGCTTTATCCTTATAAAATTTAGTAATAGAAGGATGGAATTTGACATGTAAACTAGCGAGTTAAAATTCATCATCGATAACTGTCATTAGTGTATTGGACGGTTTCTCGAAAATTCACAAGAAAAAAACCCATGGTGCATTTATTGCCAATTTTTAATTAGGATTTCATTGTTGTGTGAATGAAAATTTAATGTTGTAAATATGCGATAAATCAGCTTTTCGGCAAAATTTTCAGAATATTTTTATGTTGAGTAAATCAAAAGTTACAGCCAAAAATCGTAGCCAGGACACCGCTTTTTATTCGATCAAACTGGTTTGTTAAACAGTTTCAAATCCCTGTTTTTTAGTCCCAGTTTGATATGAAAATTCACCTTAAACTTTTGAAAATTATGCAATGAAAGTATGCTTTATTTATATATTATTGCTTGTATCAGTGAATACATTCAGAATCATTAAAGACCTGTTATGAGCATTTTCATTATTGTTCAAGACAGTTTAATTCTTGTAAATGCCTTGGACTTTTCCATCTTTCTTTTATCTTTCCTATGTGTCTGTCGATTTCGAAGCATTTTAAGTGATTATTTATGAAAAAGAAAGGAAATGGGGTAAATGTCAAGGAGACAACATCCCATATCCAGGTTAAAACGACCCAAAACAAAGCATCTCATATTACTTATCCCGAATTATTTACCTTGAATTAACACTTATACCTAAATTTTTGATTCATATGTCGTATGCTGAACTTTAACCTTCTGTTATATTTCCAATACATTTTGATGAGGTTTAAGACAGGTTTCATGCAGGAAAATTTTCCCGGTCCAAGGATCGAACATACAATGCGTTTTTAAAATATCAATTTTAATTGAGGTGATCAAAGGACATTGATATAACTACCTGGTATAATTAGCAGTTGGCAAATAGTGGTAAGAACATATATTTAAAGTGACAACAGATTGATATCTCGGGTAATTTTAATCAACAATCTAGTCGGTATTTATGTAGGAAAGTAAACAAATATATCACGCAAAATCAATATAAATGACAGCTTGTCCGCAAGTAGAAGAAAAAATACAATAATTGACTAACCTTAATAAACGGATGAATAAACATGAGTAGAAAAGTTTTATTTTGTTCCGGGATGTCAGTATTTATTTTTGTATTTATTTTTGTTCCGGGATGTCAGTATTTATTTATTCATAACTACATTTTTACTTTCTTAATATTTTGTACGGTCTCTAATTCAGTTAAAGTAGGATTCAGAACAACTAATTGAATTAAAGTGCTTCATAAATAAAGGGGTGGTAATAATGCCTTCTCGTTGCGGGTTACGGTATTTTGACCACCCCTTTTCTTACTTAGCACTTTAATTCAATTAATTGCTGTGAAACATACTTGAACTATGACGAAAGGTAAATTCTGATCAAAAGTAGTACATATATAAAATTGTGTGCGATCAGGATTAGACACCAATTTCTGGAATATCACATTTATGCAAATAGCAGTAACCGCCCTTACCGAAAAAAATAGGCTTATGGCGAACGTTTGCGGGTGACTTGCAGCAAACATAGCCGCAAGCTTGCTGCAAACGTTTGCTGCAAACTTACCGCAAACAATTTACCATGCAAATTAAGTTTGCTGCAAGCTTGCGGCAAACAAAAATATGCAAATTAGATTTCCCGCAAACATTGCTGCAAGCTTGCCAAAAAAGCTTCCGGCAAGCTTGCTGCAAGCATTCCGAAACTATATGAAAACACTACATTTCTTTATTACACATTTTACATATGAATTGTTATAGAATAGTACACATCACTAATATATTTGTTATAGAATCATTGTAGGAAAACATTTCAAAGTAAGATATAAGTGAAAGTATATGGAAATATAAATAAATTATTCTCTACAGTATACTGTGTACTGTAGCAATTATTTTTTCTAGGGTTTTCAATGTAAAACATATTTCTGGCATATATTTTAAATAGGTGTTAAAATAAGTATGAAATAAAACTTGAAAAGAATGTCACTAATGAATTGTTACTGAAAATTCAAATACTTCTGAATAACATGCACGTAATTGCAGTACATAAAGTAGCTACTTGGTAATTTCGATTACATTTATTCATTTTTACATTCAAGCAATTGTAATTAATAAAGTTACATTAAAATGATCAATCAGAGTACTTCCAGAATAAAAAGCACCCTTCAAGATTGAAGTCTCCACAGCATTTAAAAAAGGAGTTTTGCCCAACACATTTCACATCAAGATCACTTGACCCACTATTAATTTCAAATCTGAACAGACAGGAAGTAGCCAGTTAGGCATGCCCAAACAAACCTTTATGAATTTCAGTGTTTCTGGCAACCTTTCTGCAAACATTATAATAAATCATTAAGTTTTCTACAATCTTACTGCAAACAAACCCATGCAATTCAGTAAAAACATTTTGTAGTTCCGGCAAGCTTGCCGCAAACATCTATTTACCAGCAAGTTTGCAGCAAGCTTAGCGCAATGTTTGCCGGAAGATAACCGCTAGCAGTAAACATCTGCAAACATTGATCCTGGTTTCCAGCAAACAAATTTGTTTGCCGCAAGCTTGCGGTAAGTTTGCCGCAAGCTTGCGGCAACCATTTCTGTTTCATAAGGGCGAGAAAGGCTCTGTATCAGTCGGTTGGACTTCTATAATTACTTTACTTTAATAAGCAAAAAATATCTTCGAAAGATTATGGTTACATCATAAGATGTTAAAACTAGAGATGGCAAGATACAAATGAAAAATGCAGTTTTCCTTCCTAGTTTTTGAAATCAAAACGTTGTTTTACTTTCATTGGAATACATTTAAGTTTAACCTTCCCTTATAAGAATTAATTTTCCTTTTGTTATAGTAACTTTCTTATGAAAATGTATTTGCATTGTAGTAAACTGTGAAGAGTCTATTGGTATTGAAAGTGACTCTATCTCAAGTACAGATATAATGTATTCGTCAAAAGTTGGAAATGGAATTGGATCAATCGACAATTTATGGGTACCAAAGGGTTCAGATTCTAGACCAAATATAGAAATTGATTTTATGCAAAGGTTCAAATCTATTTTATTTACAAGGATGATAGTTACATCTGGTAATGAAACTGTTAGAGAGTTATCAGTTGAAATTAAAAGAAGTAACTCTGATGCTTGGTATTTAATTGATGTAAGTATTCCTGTTTCACTTATATTGATTTATTTTTAAAATTATTGAATATTTTCTTCAAAGCTCATGTACATGTATCTACTTCATTCGGAATCAATCAATACAATTTTTACAAAACCAACAGAGTCATTAACATTCACGATTATACACATCAGTCCTTACTCATTTTAATGTTGTTTGAAGGTTTTAAACTAAATTATGAAAAGGTTTCTTTTGCGTCATTTGAGCATTTCATCTAGTGTTGGATGTTAAATTTATTATTTAATTGAATTTTCTGAACAAAAATCATTTCAAGTAATTAAAGTAGCAATTGAATTAACATGTAGAAGATAAGGAATTTTTTAGGTAATACAGGTAACTACACTAATTAAATCAATAAAAGAAAGTAGAAATTAATGGAAAATGGATATTTGAAATTTTTGTTAAAAGGTGCATTCACACTGCGTTCAGTTATACTTCATAAATCCTACCAATGAGCCATTACCTTCATTAGTTGACAAAACTGTACTACAATAATAACATAACAGATATGAATAGAATATATTAAAATAACAGATATGAATATTTAATATCATAATATAGCGTTATCGCAAACAGCTTATTTCTAAGGGCATTTCTAATACTTGTTTCTACGGTAATGTTAAAAATGCCAGTAACTGATTAAATATCCAGAAAAGCTGGGACGTAACTTATATTCTTCACGTAATAGGGGACATTGACAAGATACTCTGAATGCATCAGTTGAATAAGCTTCATACATACTGGCCTCTCACTGATATTGCCGATGTCTATTAAAATATATGATGCTTCTTTACCAAATCCTGCGGTAAGTTTTCAGTTCCGTAGTGCGACAGTGCAAGCAGACTAGGCTCCTTTAGCTAGCCGGCCGATAAGTGGCGAGCACCCCTTGACCCATCTTTTCAAATTACGTATGGTCATATTCTCTCCTTTTATAAGATATTTGTAGAATTTGGAGGACAAGTTTTTCAGCAGACAATAGGGATACCTATGGGGACTAATTGTGCGCCACTTTTAGCAGATTTGTTTCTTTATTCGTATGAAGCCAGGTTCATACAAGGGCTAGTTCAGAAAAAACAATAAGCAAGCCAAATCCTTTAATTTTAATTTCCATTATATAGATGATGTTCTTTCATTGAACAATCCTCAGTTTAAGGATAACCTTCATCTTATATACCCAAATGAACTCGAAATTAAAGAGACCACTGATACACCATCATCAGTATTATACCTGGACCTATACCTCTACATTGACAACTTTGGACGTCTAAAAACAAATTATTACGACAAGCATGATGATTTAGACTTTCCAATAGTGAACTTTCGGTTTTTGAGCAGTAATATTCCCACTTTCCGGCATATGGCGTGTACATTTCACAACTCATTCGCTATTGTGGTGCCTGTAGTTTGTACAGCGATTTTGTCAACAGAGCGAAATTACTGTCACAAAAACTAATACATCAAGTGTATGTTCAGTCACTGTTGCAATTGTCACTACAGAAGTTTTACGGTCATCATCACGATTTGACAGACCATTACAATGTTTCTGTTTCACAAATGAGAACAGATATCTTTGGGTAGATCCAGAGTTTGTTACCGGACTGACTAACACAGACTGTGACAAAACCGGACTTTTTACTGGCAGTGTGACGGGTGCCACGCGTGGAGCAGATCATGCTAACACTTCCGGAGCACCTGATGATACCTCAGTTTTTATAGGGGTTCACAGTGCTAGTGCTTTAGTTTTATAGCGTTCTTGTTCATTTTTGTTTATTTGTTTTGTCTTTGTTTTACTGTCTCAATTCGTGTTGCTGTGAATTGCCGTTATTTGGATTTATGATTTTAGAATTTCCCCTTTCCTCGTTCTTGCTTCGGTATTCGTTTGCCGATTTATTCAAAATTGGGGTCATGGAGTTAGTAGTCTACCTGTATTTGGTTTTATTTGTATGTTTACTAAACTATAGGGAAACTGGACAGATGAAAGTGAGGTTTGGGTATCCATAAACCGGTTTAATCCTACCGCTGGTTTTTATTAGTGTCAGTACCAAGTCCGACTGTCCCGAGTTCCTATCGCTGTTTACGTTTGACTTTTATCATATTTGTGGTTTTTCTGTGTAGTTCCCTAGCAGATTGTGGCATGTAATTATAATTTTCAGCCATTGTAGGTGTTTCCTGTTGTCCCTTTTATTTCATACATATATTTTTGCATTCAGATTTCTCCAATTTAGATATGAAAATACTCCAGCTGTGCAGAATGTAAAAACCAGATACAATTAGTTAGATTTGAGTTTTGGTACATTTTAGTTAAGTTTTTGGGGGTTAAATATGGAAAGGGAAATGCAATTCCGTTTGTGATCAGACCTGCAAATAGCCATTTCCCATATGCTATAGAAGTTATAAGCATTACGTGAAATAAATTAATTTCTCTAATTATTATGCTGTTCTCGTCATTTTCATTCCATAGGAGATCAAAGTGTTCTCCAACATGTATAAATATTGATCTCGCGATTTTATTGGATATTGAAAAGGTTACGAACTTATCTTCAAAAAGCAAAATATTTCTTAGATTCACTTATTTTTTTGTCTTAATCAATGTAACAAGTATTTCCGCGAAGAATGCATTGTTTATTGGTCTTGAATCACCTATGAAATTTTTGTTTTTGTTGATTTCCATAAAGTGTACAATTTAATTTCCGGTACTGTCACAGTATTGAATTTAAAGGCCCACGAAGGGTTAGAAGCTAAAAATCATGAAAATTGCATTAAGTTCAGAATTCGAGAAATAAAATCCATCATTTACAAGTCGTTGATTATCGTAGTTCTACTGTCTCGAGGGTTATACATAAAAGTTCTTTCTTAAGCTCGAACGTTTAAAGATCAACACTTTCGGCAGTAGAACTATGATAATCAACCACTTGAAAGGATAGATTCTATATTCAACTTAATTAGTAGGTTTACATTGTCACATGTAAAACGACATGTTGTTAAAAAATGCCAGAAACTGATTAAAAATCCAGAAAAACTGGGACGTAACTTACATTCTTTACGCAATAGGGGATATCGACAGGATATTCTGCACGTGTCCGTTAAAACAGCTTTGGGATCCAGTGACCTGAGGATTTTACACACATACTGGCCTCTCACTGATACTGCCGATGTCTACTGAAATACATGACGATTCTTTACCAAACCCATTTGGAGTTTTGAATTTGATTTTCCTTCCGTAGTGCGACAGTGTTTTACCAGCGGACTAGGCTCCTTGAGCTAGCCGGCAGTTTAGCGGCGAGCACTCTTTGACCCATCTTTCAACATTACGTTTTGTCCCCCCATTTTTATTTTCTAGATTGTGGTCATGGAGTTAGTAGTCTACCTGTATGGGTTTTATTCGTATGTTTATTCTACGATAGGGAAACGGGACAGAGAAAGGGGAGGTTTGGGTACCCATAAACCGGTTTAACCCTACCGCTGGCTTTTGCTAGTGCCGGTACCAAGTCCGGTTGTCCCGAGTTCCTATCGTTGTATATGTTTGTCTTTTGTATTTTTATTGTGGGTTTTTTTTTTCTTGTGCGGTTCCTATTTACTTTCTGGCATGTGGCCATGTTTTTCGGCCATTGTAGGTGTTTCATGTTATCTTTTTTATTCCATAGACAGAAAGTTATTAAGAAAATGGTCGGACAAGTTGTAGTTAAGATTTTAATGACATTACTGACGTGAAGTGACATTTAGTCGGTAGCAATTAGACATTATCGGAAAACGTCCCTAACAACCATTGTGTAAATGACTTATGAGATTTAAAACTTTTCTTCATATGACATTGTAGAATACATCAATTTTAAATCAAGGATTCAAATATAAGATATTGTAAATCTGAAAGATTAGGAAAGACCTTGTAGTTTGTACAGTGATTTTTTGAACATAGCAAAAACACTGTCCCAAAAGCTGCTTAGTCAGGGATTTGTTCAACCTTTGTTAATTTCATCCCTCAAGAAATTCTATGGCCGTCACCATAGCATCATTGAAAGATATGACGTGTCAGTATCCCAAATGAAAGTGGACATTTTCAGCTAGATTCACGTCTTCCCGGATTTGACTACCGACTTTGACATTTTCCCGGACTGAATCACCCACAGTGTGACGGGTGCTGTTAACAGAGCAGGACATGCTTACCCTTCCGGAGCACCTGATGTCACTCTCAGTTTCAGTGGAGTTCACACTGTGAGTGCCTTTGTTCTGAATGTTGTGGTTTCTGGTTCTGTGCTTCGTGTCTGTCTGGCGTCATTGTTTTTGTGTCTAACGTCATTGTTTTCTGTGTTCTCGTTTTGCCCTGTCTTTGGACTTCGATATTTCTGAATTTCACCCTTTGTTCCTTCGGTATTCTACTGCCGTTGTTTCAATTCAATTTCTCTGAACAATTGACTTTTTATTTATTTTTTTTTTGTCATAGCATTCATAAAAACTACTTGACATATTACTACGAACAATACTGGGGAACATAATGACTATGGTTGTAACTCAAATATGACCTTTACAAGAAAGTCTGTTTTAAGTTATAGAGTTTTCTGAGCCGCCCCATATGTCTTGTTATTGCTCTGTCTCGGAAACCATAAAAGCATTTCGAGAGAGGAAGTTTCTACAGTAAAATCTCAAAAACGGTAGGAGATAGCTCATCAAACATATTGGCGAAATCTGGTGTCTTTTCGAGTTCTAAATTTGGAAGATTGCGACCAATATTATTGGTCATATGTTTATGAACGCGTTTTTTTTTAATCATACTTTAATGCATTTGCTTATATCTCAAAAGCGATTTAGAATAGAGGAAACTTTAGATAATAGAAATTTTCCTTACAATATGGTCTACAAAATGAGGTCATGTTCAAGGTGACTCTTTCCAGCAACAATGCTATTTCACAGAAAGGACCTAGCAACCACAGACAAAAAGATCTATTGAGTTGTAAAGCATTATTTTACCTAAGAAGATTATTCCTTAACAAAAATTAATTAGATAATTCAATCGATCATATGTAATACATCGCGAACGAATACCGAAGCAAGAACGAGGAAAGGGGAAAGGGGAAATTCTAAAATCATAAATCCAAAATCACAACAACACGAATTGAGACAGTATAACAAAGACAAAACAAATAAACAAAAAAAAACGAGCAAGAACGCCATAAAACTAAAGCACTAGCAGTGTGAACCCCTATAAAAACTGAGGTATCATCAGGTGCTCCGGAAGGGTAAGCATGATCTGCTCCACGCGTGGCACCCGTCACACTGCCAATGAAAAGTCCAGTTTTGTCACAATTGTTGTTAGTCAGTCCGGTAACAAGCGCTGGATCTACCCAAAGATATCTGTTCTCATTTGTAAAACAGAAACATTGTTATGGTCTGTCAAATCGTGGTAACTTCTGTAGTGATAATTGCAATAGTGTTTGGACATACCCTTGATTAACAAATTTTGAGACAGTATTTTCGCTCTGTTTACAAAATCGCTTTACAAACTACAGGCACGGCAAATAGCGAATGAGTTGTGAAATGTACACGCCATATGCCGGAGAAGCGGGAATATTACTGCTCAAAAACGGGAAGTTCACTATTGGAAAGTCGAAATCATCATGCTTGTCGTAATAATTTGTTTTCAGACGTCCAGAGTTGTCAATGTAAAGGTATAGGTCCAGGTATGATGCTTATGATGGTGTCTCACCGGTCTCTTTAATTTGGAGTTCATTTGGGTTTATAAGATGAAGGTTACCCTTAAATTGGGGATTGTTCAATGAAAGAACATCATCTATATAACGGAAACTGAAATTTCAGGATTTGGATAGCCTTTTGTCTTTTTTTTAACTAGCCCTTGTATGAACCTGGCTTCATACGAATAAAGAAACAAATCTGCTAAAAGTGGCGGACAATTAGTCCCCATAGATATCCCTATTGTCTGCTGAAAAACTCATTCTCCTAATTCTACAAATATGTTATCAATCAAGAATTCCAGCATTGCAATGGCATCCTCCTCTGTATACTTTTTGTGTGAATCAGTGTGATGCTTAACAAAATAGTCCCCATCTTTACCAATCACTAAATATGAAAATCCTCTTTCACCTTTTTTAGTACAGAAAGACTGATGTATTAAATTCCGGAGTACTGACTTTAGCTTATCGAGTGTAAGAGTAGTATAGAGAGTAGAAAAATCAAATGTTTTGACACTGTTGCAGTGGTTGAGTTCAGTTGAAAATAGATATTCTAACAAGTCTTTTGGGTTTTTGAGAATCCACATATGATTCACTCCACTTATTGATTATACTTTATCACTATATATCTTGAGGCCATTTTTGACTACAGTAAGTAAGGGCTTAGAAAGGGGTTTTGTTGTGCATTTGGCAGACCCAGCAATGTATCTCTGTTTGTAGGGGCATTTATGTAATTTAGGTACCCATTAGATACAAGGCAGGTTGTTGTTCTCTTCACTCAAACTGATCCCAAAGGAAGACAATACTGATTTGTGATTGTTTAGTATGTCCTCCCTAGTTATGACGGAGAGTTTGTATATGGGGTTGCCAAATTAATTGTCAATGTCCACTTCCTTCATTAAGCAGTCAATGTAGTGTATTTTGCAGATAAATGCGATGTTGTTTTGGGTCTTGTCAGCTGGTACGATGACATAATTGTCATGGAGAAAGGACAATTTTTTTCTACCTCGGGATCATCGAATATGGTTTTTGAATTTCGGGCTCATGGTTGTCTTTAGGCACCTCATTCGAGCTACAAT